>JAIUZE010047159.1:0-15156 GCA_022085475.1 Heliosperma pusillum | reverse complement strand
ATTCTATTGGTTAGTAATACAACTTATGGGTTGCCATGCTACCTAGGGTTTCTAATATATTCTATCTCAATTTGTTGTTAACCTAATTAGCCCACCTAGTGGTTGAGCCATCTAGGGTTTCGTGAAAACCTAGTTTGTGCCACCTAGGGATTCGTGCTCCTAGGGTTTCGTGAGCTAGGAATCCGGCCTCCATAGGTTGTTTCCTTGGTTTACCTAATCTAGGATTCTACTATATCTTTACAACAATATTTTGAGATATAAAGATAAATATATTTCTATAAGATAACCCAAATAATATTTTGAGATAAAGATATTTCTAAAAGATAAGCAAATATTATTTTATGGTAAGATAAATATCTTTATTAAATATTATACTAGGGTTTTAGATCTACTATGATTCTACTGCTATAAATACTCATTCACATACAATTTGGAAAACACACGAAATACACATATTTTACACGGCTATTATTTTACTTGTGTTGATTTTCCAAAATCGTTTTAAAGCAAACCTTTGAGCAAATATTTATTATTTTTAGAGTTTGTTTTTCAAAAGAGTCGTGCATCAATTATTATCAATCGCTTGAGTGAAATACGTTATTGGATAATAGTACATCATTCTAAGCTTACAATTCTTTAACGGGAATCTGTGTGAGTTATATTGTACTTTCTTATTAGCGTAAGATAGTATAGAGTATTTAGAGATACTCACCTTGAGTTATAATCATAGTGTTGATTATACGAGTGGGTTGATAATTTTTGTAATCCGTAGAAAGGTACTAAAAATTATTAATCGAGAATAGTGGACGTAGGTTTCAACGTGTGAAACTGAACCACTTCAAAAATCGTGTGCCTCTCTCTTATTTCTTTACTTTTCGTTATTTCGTTATTCGTGCTTACTTTGATTAATTAATTAGCTGATTTTAATTCATAAGATCAAATAATTAATTACATATCATATAATTCGAAAAAGTGGGGCTAGTTTTTAATACTCAATTCACCCCCCCCCTCTTTCGTATTCGATCAATAGACTCTACAATTGGTATCAGAGCCTCGTGCTCTTGATTGCCTTACAGCAAGGAGTCTGATCCATTTATCTTTTTATTTTTATTTATTTTACGCTGCATTTAATTTTATTTTAATGGATTCCAAACATCTGAAGTGTCCCGTATTCGTTGGGAAAAACTACAGTCTATGGAAAAATATGATGACCCATTTCATAAAGGGTAACGATTGGGAGTGTTGGCTAATCATTAAGAATGGTCCTAATAAGATCATGCTTGGAACGGCTACTGGCACTTCCATCGAAAAGAAAGAAGATGACTATGTTGAGGCAGATTATAAGAAAGCTGAGAAAATTCAAAGGCTATTAGTCTGTTGCAAAACGGCATGACCCATACTGAATTTGATCGTTTCTCATCTAGTTCTACTGCCAAGGAAATATGGGATGGTCTTGAGTTAGCTTATGAGGGGACAACTGTTGTCAAAAAGCAACGTATTGCACTACTTATGCGAAAATACGAACTGTTCTCCAGGGAACAAAATGAATCGCTTGACAGCATGTCCACTCGCTTCTCTAGTATCATTAATGAATTGACAAATCTTGGAAAAACTTTTGACTCCGAGGAAATTGCCAGGAAGATCCTTAGAAGTCTATCTAAACGATGGAGACCTAAGGTGACGGTAATTGAGGAATGTAAAGACCTATCTGACCTATCTTATCAAGAGCTACTTGGAACCCTAATGGCTCACGAGATTACTCTTGATGAAGATGAGGCAAATGATAGTAATAACAAGAAAGTGGCTCTACAAGCCGAATCTAGTGAAAGACATGATTCGGATCTTGAAGATGAAACAGTGTTATTTGCTAGACGTTTTAAGAAAAAATTCTTTAATAAACCACAAGGGAAAACGTTTAACAATAACACTAACAAATTTTACAAAAAGCCAATTGAGTCAAAAGGGTCTCTTTCTAGTCGTGGTTGCTTCAAATATGGGGATAATGATCACATGATCAAAGATTGCCCCACATGGAAGAAAATCAAAGACAAAAATCAACGAGACAAAACCAAGAAGGAATTCAAGCAAGTGATGATGGCTTATTGCTGGGGAGATCTCGAAACAGAGGACGACGAGTCAGAGGAAGAGGAAGTCGCCAACTTGTGTCTAAGCAACGTCAGTCTTTACCTAATTTCTGACAGTGACAATTAAAGCGAATCCGAGATGTGTCTTGTTGGCAACTCAGATTCAGAACCGAAGATGATGAAGAGGTTAGTCATCTTGAACTTAAAAAGCAAGTTAAGAATTTATCTAAGAAGTCTTTAATTAAGTATTTTGAAGAAGCCTTAGATCATTGTCATGAGCAGAGTATAGAATTGAAAGATCTTAAAGAACAAATTCTTGACATTGCTGAGGAAAACCAACTTCTTAAGGCCAAAGCTAAAAAGCTCAAGTCTAAAGTGATGGCAACTTCAGCTATAACTTCAGACAAGACAAATGTTGAGAAAGAAGCTCTTGAGTCTAAAGTTATAGCTAATGAAGCTATAATCTCAGAGTTAAAGCTCAACCTTAAGCATCTTCAAGCCAAAGTTATAGCTAATGAAGCTATAACTTTAGAATTGAAGAAAGTCAATGAGCTTTTACAATCTGAAGCTAAGGCAACGGAAGTTGTTATTCTTGATCACGAGAAAGTAAACTCTTTTCTTTCTCAGCAATTGAAAGATTTGAAGGCTGAATTCTCCCAAGCTAAAAGTCAACACAATGAGGAGAAACTTATCTTGAACAAACGTTTCAATGATTTTCGTGAAAATTTCAAAAAGAACAATCCCTCCAAAGACTCGAATGTAGATCATTCGTCGTGTGAAAAAGAAATTCAGTCTTTGAAGGAATTGCTCCTACATGCACGAAAAGTTCATGATAAGTGGGCAGGAAGTCAGAAGGTCTTAGACTTCCTTACCGAACAGTCTAATAATAACATGAAGATGGGTCTAGGTCATGAATGTTATAGTCGTAGAGACCATGATAAGTGCAAATCCACTCCTTCTGACCGTGATTTCAGAAGAAGGAAGTATGTCAATCTTTCAGAATATCTGATTTGCAATTATTGTGGTCACAAAGGTCATGTTAAAGATAATTGTGTTAAATATGTTAACGACAACAAAAATCAAACTGATTTTGTGAAAGAGCAGGACGTGTCCAGTGAGTCCGAATCTGAACCTCAACGTGATGAGGTTAGAAATAATGAGTTTAGATGGTTTTATGACATGGCTTTCGATTACACTTCTGTACCTTCAAAATCTAAACCTAATGTGAATCAGAAGCAGTCATTTAAACCTAATGTGCGTCACAACAATAATAAACAATATAATAAACCTAGCAAACCCTATCCTAAAAAGAAAAGAATTGTCAAACAGGTATGGGTTAGGAAGGATCAAATACATAGAGTCACTAACCACAACGGACCCAACTTAGCGTGGGTACCTAAAAGCTGTATTTGATTCTCATGCAGGTAAGAGTGAAAGAAAATAATCTATGGTATCTCGACAGTGGGTGTTCGAGACACATGACCGGAAACAAGAATTTATTTCTTTCACTAGAACCCTTCAACGGTGGCAAGGTCACCTTTGGAGACAACAAGAAGGGCAACATAATCGGTGTAGGTAAGATTGGTATATCTTCTTCACATGCTATTAATAATGTATATCTGGTAGATGGTCTTAAGCATAACTTACTAAGTATCTCTCAACTATGTGACAAAGGCAACAAAGTCGTTTTTCATTCAAATATTTGTCGTATCATAGTTGAAGGTACTAGTAATGTTATCTTAGAAGGTCTACGTAAACGGAACGTGTATATGATTGATTTAAAAAAAGTCACTACAAGTTCCTTTACGTGCATGAAAGTCACTGTGGATGATTCATGCTTGTGGCACAAGAGGTTTGCACACATCAGTCCAACAATTTTAAAGAAACTCAAGTCTTGGGATTTAGTTGAGGGTTTACCCTCAATCAAATTCGAACAAGATAAGATGTGTGACTCATGTGCCCGTTGTAAACAAGTTAGATCTTCATTCAAACCGAAAAGAGTAGTAAGTACAGAGCGTCCACTTGAGTTGGTACACATGGATCTATGGGGACCTATGAAAGTTAGAAGCCGCGGTGGATCAAGGTACGTATTCGTCCTAGTCGACGACTACTCCAGGTATGTATGGCCTATCTTTCTATTTACTAAAGATGAAACTTACGATGAGTTTGTAGTACTAATGAAGCTCGCCCAAAACAAGTATGATAAAAAGTTAGTTTCCATTCGTACGGATCATGGCACCGAATTTGATAATCAAGCTTTTATAGAATATTGTAGGGAGAATGGTGTAGGACATAACTTTTCTGCACCACGAACCCCACAACAAAATGGTGTCGTGGAACGTATGAATAGAACATTAGCGGACATGGCCCGCACTATGCTTTTGTGTAGTGGCCTTCCTAAGAGCTTTTGGGCAGAAGCCATAAGTACTGCATGCTATGTGCACAATAGAGCTATGATTAGACATATTCTCAAAAAGACTCCCTATGAACTTTTAAGAGGGAGAAAACCCAATATAGCTCACCTTTGTTGCTTCGGTAGTAAATGTTTTGTCCATAATAATGGAAAAAGTAATTTGAGCAAATTCGATCCACGAAGTGACGAAGCTGTGTTTGTTGGCTATTCTAATCATAGTAAAGCTTTTAAAGTTTTTAACAAAAGAACGTTGTGCATAGAAGAAAGTGTTCATGTTGTATTTGATGAAGATAATGTGCCTAAGCAAGTTGAACAAAATGAAGAAGAAGACATGAATGATCCAGACTTTCGCCTTTCAAGGGAAGACGAGCCAGTTAATAATGAAGAAGTTATTGAAGGAATCAATGATGAACTTGATAAATCCGCAAATGACCTTGAACAGAGAACTGAGACAATTGTTGATGATACGAATGTCTCTTCTCAAAACAAGGAAAAGGAAAATGAAGTTATAGCTGATGATGCTATAACTTTGAACCAGAACCAAGATGGTGTAACTGAAGTTGTACCAACTTCAGATATAACCCCAGAGTCCAACTCAGGGGGAACCAATCTTGACTCTGAATCATTTGAGGAAAATGAAAGTTCATCAGATGATGATGAGCCTAGGAACTCTAAGAAATGGAAATATATGAGTTCTCATCCTATGGATAGTATCCTAGGAAGTTTGAATAAGGGAGTTCAAATGAGGCGAACATTAAATAACTTTTGTTCATTCTATTCTTTTCTGTCTACCATAGAGCCTACCAACATAAAGGAAGCTCTTGCAGAATCCGACTGGATTGTGGCTATGCAAGAGGAGCTTCAACAGTTCGAACGTAATAAAGTATGGCACCTTGTGCCACGACCTCCTAATCGAACTGTGATTGGAACTCGATGGGTATTTAGAAATAAATTGGATGATTCAGGAGTTGTAGTTCGTAACAAGGCTCGATTGGTCGTTCAGGGTTATAATCAACAAGAAGGGATTGATTATGACGAGACATTCGCTCCAGTAGCAAGACTTGAAGCTATTCGCTTGCTCATCGCCTTCGCAGCCCATAAAGGAATGAAATTATTCCAAATGGACGTTAAGACTGCATTTCTTAACGGTTATTTGGAAGAAGAGGTTTTTGTTGAACAACCTCCTGGATTTTTGAATAGCAAGTTTCAAAACCATGTTTTTAAACTCGATAAAGCTCTCTATGGTTTGAAACAAGCGCCTAGGGCTTGGTACGACAGATTGTCAAAAAATTTATTACAAAACAATTTTAAAAGAGGATCTGTCGACAAAACCTTATTTCTAAAATCTGAGGGTTCTGATTTACTTGTTGCTCAAATCTTTGTAGACGATATTTTTTTTGGTTTTACTAACAATAAATTGTGCAAGTATTTTTCAGATCTTATGACCTCAGAATTTGAAATGAGCATGATGGGAGAATTGAAATTCTTCCTAGGACTGCAGATTCAACAAACCAAAGAAAGCATAAAGATTCACCAACAAAAATATGTCAAGGAGCTAATCAGAAAATTTGGTATGGAGAACGCTCATCCAATGGACACGCCTATGGTAACTGACAAAAAGTTGACCTTAGACGAAACTGGTAAGTCCGTAGATGAGACTACATATCGAGGTATGATTGGTTCTTTATTATATTTAACTGCAAGTAGGCCTGACATTATGTTCAGCGTATGTGTCTGTGCTAGATTTCAATCATGTCCTAAAGAGTCACATATGATTGCAGTTAAACGTATCTTGAGCTATTTAATTGGTACATCTAATTTATATTTGTGGTATCCACTTGAGTGTAATTTCGATCTAGTAGGATATTCAGACGCAGATTATGCGGGATGTTCTTTAGACAGAAAAAGTACCTCTGGATTTGCTACTTTTGTTGGACCTTGCATAATTACTTGGGGCTCAAAGAAGCAAAATTCGGTTGCGTTGTCTACTGCAGAAGCCGAATATATAGCTGCAGGACTGGTATGTTCTCAACTACTTTGGTTAAAGCAACAACTATGTGATTATGGTGTTAATGTTGGTTGTATGCCTGTTTTCTGTGATGATACGAGTGCTATTGTTATTTCTAAGAACCCAGCTCAGCATTCTCGTACTAAGCATATAGACATTAGACATCATTTTTTGCGTGACCATGTAGAAAAGGGCAACATTAAACTCGAATTTTGTAGTACTGACGATCAATGGGCTGACATTTTAACAAAGGCGTTAGCGAGAAGACGTTTTGAGATTTTGCGGTTGGAAATTGGTTTAATCGGTAGCAGTTAAATTCATCTTATTTATTTTGTGAACCTGCGTGAGAAAAAAAAAAAAAAAAAAAAATTGATACGGTTGTTAAAAAAAAAAAAAAAAAATTGTAACAATCGTGGCTATGGGGAACACTAGCTCTACCCGTGACCATGTCGGTTCGGGTGTGAGTGGTGAGTTGCGGAGTTGGATGACGGGAGTTGATGGTTGCCTAGCAAAATTAGAGAGGAATGTTGTCGATATTCGACAAGAGATGTATAGGCAAAGGGATCGGATGTAATTCTTGGTGAGCCAAGGAGGTGCATTGGTGAAAAGCGGTTCAGAAATGCGTGAGGGGATGCACACTATACTTGATGCGACGGAGGCTCTTTCTTTGAAGGTTCGAAACTTCGATGTTTGCCTCACCGCCCAAGCTACTCATGTGTCGACGTGCCTTGATCGGCTTTCTACTCTCGAGTACCGCACCCGACCCGATTACATTAATCCCAACATCATCCGACAACCCAAAAAGCCTTGATCTTCTTACCTTAGCTTGTTTTGTTTCTTAAACTACTAATCCATTCGGCCCATTTGGCATTAATACTTATTTTGTGGTTTGTAGTTTTAATTGACATTTGCACTTTATTTTGCTTGATATATATCGTGTTATATTGCGTATTTTGCATATCTATTTCTTGCCTTGACATGTGTTATTCTAGTCGTTTCATGTCTTTGTTCTTGTCTTTTCAATGATGCCAAGAGGGGGAAGAAATGATATGATTTGAGTCTTTGCTTAAGCTTGCTTCTTGTCAAGACTCGTTATCTCTTAAATTCTCTCAAGCTATAACTTTGGCTAAGTTGTTTTGTTCTTGCGATCAAAGTTGCTATAACTTTGGAGTGCTTTGTTGAGGGGGAACCATACTTAGTCACATTGTTAAGAAGAAATCATGAGGAAATCATATGAGACTTGTCATCATCAAAAAGGGGGAATTTGTTGGACCAATTTCATAGTTTTGATAATGACATGTGTTTACGTAATAATATGTTTTACTCGATATATCGTATGCGTGTAATTGTGTGCTTTAGTCTTATTATAGCTAGCAACAATTATGAGAAGAAAGATCAAAGTTAGGCATAACTTTGATAAAGTCTGTGAGACAAAGTTATACCAACTTCAGGAATAACTTTGGAAGTGAACATGAAAGTTATAGCTAACCAGGCATAACTTTAAAGAAAATCGCTTCAAGCAAGATCTACATAAAACTACACAAGACTCGAGATGGAGGGTCTTTGTGATCAAGATGAAGAGATGATCCGTATACTGAAGATCTTTGTGAAGATTAGATAGTATAGGTCGTCATTCGGTAAATATTCCATTCGAGAGATTTTATGTTCAAAAGTTATAGCTTTAGTCTATGGCTTTGGATGATAAAATATTGATGCATGATTTTGGAAATAAAATGTTTTGAAATGTTTTCAAAAGTGAAAGAGTATTTTTATATTTATCAAAAGTTTTATTAGAGAATATATTTATGAGATTCTATTGGTTAGTAATACAACTTATGGGTTGTCATCCTACCTAGGGTTTCTAATATATTCTATCTCAATTTGTTGTTAACCTAATTAGCCCACCTAGTGGTTGAGCCATCTAGGGTTTCGTGAAACCTAGTTTGTGCCACCTAGGGATTCGTGCTCCTAGGGTTTCGTGAGCTAGGAATCCGGCCTCCATAGGTTGTTTCCTTGGTTTACCTAATCTAGGATTCTACTATATCTTTACAACAATATTTTGAGATATCAAGATAAATATATTTCTATAAGATAAACCAAATAATATTTTTAGATAAAGATATTTCTAAAAGATAAGCAAATATTATTTTATGGTATTAAAGATAAATATCTTAAATATTATACTAGGGTTTTAGATCTACTATGATTCTACTACTATAAATACTCATTCACATATTATTTGCAAAATACACGAAATACACATACTTTACACGGCTATTTATTTTACTTGTGTTGATTTTCCAAAATCGTTTTAAAGCAAACCTTTGAGCAAATATTTATTATTTTTAGAGTGTGTTTTTAAAAGAGTCGTGCATCAATTATTATCAATCGCTTGAGTGAAATACGTTATTGGATAATAGTACATCATTATAAGTTACATTCTTTAACGGGAATTTGTGTGAGTTATATTGTACTTTCTATTAGGATAAGATAGTTATAGGAGTATTTAGCGATACTCACCGGGAGTTATAATCTCGTGTGATTTATAAGAGTGGGTGGTAATTTTTGTAATCCGTAGAAAGGTACTAAAAATTATTAATCGAGAATAGTGGACGTAGGTTTCAACGTGTGAAACTGAACCACTTCAAAAATCGTGTGCCTCTCTCTTATCTCTTTACTTTTCGTTATTTCGTTATTCGTGCTTACTTTGATTAATTAATTAGTTGATTTTAATTCATATGATCAAGTAATTAATTATATATCATATAAATCGAAAAAGTGGGGCTAGTTGTTAATACTCAATTCACCCCCCCCTCTTTCGTATTCGATCAATAGACTCTACATCTACGTAATCTCATATTACATAAAACTTTCTGAGTACATGTCTAGGTTTGAATCTAGACTTAGGACTCTTGGCCTAAAGGTAGCTCCCACTGTTTTACCAGTATCATGGGATAGGATATACAACTATAGGAATTACTTCTAGTCCCTCCAATACTGTCGAATCCACGCTACTTTCATATGCATCATCATATGATGCAATGTACTCTATTTCAGTTGTGAAATCTGCAATGATAAACTGCCTGGAACACTTACAGCGGATACATGACATTTATATTTGAAAATGTCACTCATACTTGGAACCTTTCCAATAGTCTTTTCTGCTTGGAACTCTTCCAACAGATAAATCTTCTATAAAACACAGCCAGTTCGTGATTTCAAATCACTTTGATCAGTTTGGAAACTGAAGTCTGTGTAACCTCTTACACACAACTCACTGTAAACTCCAAACACATGGAACATATCTTTAGTCCTTCGCAAGCACTTAAGGATGTTCTTTATGGTTATCAAGTGACTCTCACTTGGATTTGATTGCAAACGACTTGTCATGCTCAAAGCATGCGAAATGTCGGATTGAGTATACATCACAGCGTATATAATTGATCCCGCAGCGGAAGCAAAAGGAATCAATTATCATGTGTTCAACATCCTTGAACTAGTCAAAGATCTTATCAATATAAGAATTTTGACTCAATGCTAATATCCTTTTAGATTTATCTCCACAAATCCGGATATCTAAAAGATGTATTCTACTTCTCCAAAATATTCCATCATTTAAAATGATCAATATGTCTCCACATATAAGACTGATGAAAACCATATTACTCCCACTAAACTTCATGTATAAACATAATTCCTCGAGATATCAAGAAATATTTTACAACATGATTGTCACACTAATTCCAACTCTTTAGTGCTTACTTAAGACATCCTCTTAAGCTTGCAAAATTAACTTAGGATAGTTAGGATCTACGAACCCACAGGTGAAAATAAAATATACAACCTCTTCAAGAATCGTATTCAAGAAGTTGGTCCTTGAGATCCAATTGACATCATACTATTATGATATGCTGTAATCGCTAAGTATATTCGAATGGATCGAAGAATTAAGGTTAGTGCAAAAACTCTTTGCGTACCCATTTATCTTTGAAAATATTGTAATGTTTATCCATGCAAATTTCGATCTTTAAAAATCAATTTACATTGAAGAGGTCGTACTTCTTCTAGTAAAATTTATCAGGTCACATACCTGACCATCATGCATGGAGTCCATTACGAATCGTATGACTCTAAGCCATAGCAAGAAGTTGGGACTAAAAACAGTCTTTTATAAGTCACATATTTCATCACTATTAAGGAGTGATAAAATTCCACCTGACCTCCTAGGTTCCGAAGAAACAACTACTGAACAAGCAATGAGGAAAACTTTTTTACGGACCATATGCTCAGTTTGTGACTCTTGAAACATTTTCTCCCACTCTGTCTTATCAAGAAATAATCGTATTTTTATTGAAAGACAGCATTACGAGTCACAAACACTTTGTTCTCGTGGTCAATGTGGGATTATTGAGCACTTGTTTCAAACAAATAACTTATAAATTAGGTACGCTACCTACCCATATCGTATATGGAATGAAATCAGACTGTTTTAACTGTGTTTTAATATGGTGGGAAAAGAAATTGCAGACAAAAATATTAAGATCCCAAGGTTAGTCAAATGGCTCATTTTGACTTGGCAAAGACAAAACCATATCGTATAAGGTTCTGTTTCTTTATTCAAAGACACCTTGTCTAATAATGTGTGTTAGAGAAGTTAACTTGTGAAATCATTTCACAATACTTTTGGTGAAAATCAAAGTCAATACTTAGATATTTACAGTTCCGAATTAATCGTAAGTCCTTGTCTAATGCTCTTGGTGATTAACTACTTCACATTGAAGCTCGTTGAACTTTTCAAAGATCTCTCATAGCACCTCATTAAGTAGAATCAAATATAATATCTACTTAAATCGTTGGTAAATAAAGTGAAATAGTCATAACCATCTCTGATTGTGTTTGTTATTGGACCACGCATATTCTTATGTAATAGGGCCAATAACTCACTAGTTCGATTTCCTTTTAAATAAAAGGGCACGAATCATCTTGCCTTGAATACAAGATTCGCACGCACCATAAGATTAAAAATCAGATGGTTTAGGGATAGTTGTCAATACTAGCCTCTTAATGTGCTACACAATCCAGAATTAAGATTAGATTAGGGTCACCAATTTTGAGCCTTTACAATCTATATGACAAGTAATTACTAGTTTAGGTAAAGAATATAATTACCTTTGATTAGTATGGGATAACCATTGACCAAGTATAGGCATAAAAAGATACAACGCTTGTTCCATTCCAAAAGTGAAACACTTGTGTCGTACACTAAAGTGGATACTATATTCTTTATTTAGAGGTCATGTACATAATAACGTTTATTAAAGTGTACCTCTAAATCCAAAACTAGACTGATCACATTATAACTTTTATATGTTTCTATAGAAATAAAACTACAATAGTTATATTTCCCTTGTAGGTCGACATTTAATCATGGTTAGTCGTCGCACGAATCATTATTATATGCATTGAATACATTGATGAAAACCATAATGGTATCTAATACCCAAAAATTGTATTTAGCAAAATAAATGTCGATCATATAGATATTATGGGTGAAAATAGTACACCCAATTTCTAACTCTTTAGAAAACTTGAGTCAGATTCTTTTCTTGTGTCATACACTGTAAAATAAAATTGTCGAAAGTTGGGTTCGACACCTTGCTTGGGTTTTGACTTTACTATTCAAAATAGTCTTGCCTTTTTCCCTTGCATTGTGCCAAACTCGTGCCAACCTACTCTTGAACCTCGTCTTAACAATTAAGAATATAAACATCATTCATAGTGCTCCCACTCACTTTCATGAATCTCTACTTGGACAAGTATATTAGAATTATTGTGAAGACTATTCTTCATTTCATTCATGGTTTTACCTTCAAAAGGATAAACCTTTCATGAAGTGACTACGGTATTTGATTATTCACGATTTTAAATAAATCGATTAACCTAGTCGTCCCAACTGATTTGACCTCTTTTGAGGTAAGCCTCGATAAGGAGCATTATGACGACATACCAAAAAAATAAAAATATTTTCGTTGGAGCGAAAAGATTGATGTACCATTGTTATGAGAAGACGTCACTAAAAATCAAAACGTTTTTGACTAAGTGTGACTTATTCATTTACTCTTCATAAGAGACATTTGCAATGGTGAATATGAGGATCAAAAGATAAAATATATTTTGTCTTTAGCTACGGTGGTTTAAACGGAGATTGCAATCAAAATGCTACCGTATAAAATAATGGAAACCCTTTCCACGATTTGAACGGATTTATAAGTTCATAGAAGGATAAAATATATGTCATTTGCGCGTATAAAATAAGTCTCAACGGAAAATAAACATTCATTGCTTATATATAACTTTACTTGTAAAAACAATTTTAAACAAGTCACTCATATAATGACCCCTCACGAAATTACATAAGTGATTCCATGTGACAACCCTCGCGAATGCGGAAATATAAAACATACAAGCATGTGAATTATATAGCGGAAAATACGGTATTTTAAAAACCTTTATACATGTAAGATAGAAAAATACGAGGAGTGTCAAAATATTACAAACTAAATAAAAATACCACAAGAGACGTAGTCTCTGAAAGTGTTAACAAAAGACAAAGTAATTAGCAACTAGCTAAACAACGTCTAGAGGTGTTTCATCCAGGGACAACGCCCGCTAACTCACACCCGAACCCAAAATAGCATAAGCAAAAAGCCATCCATGCAAGCAACCTGTTCATTCATGAAAAACATGAATGCCACAATCAGTGGGGAGTAACTCCGGGTCTCCCAGCCATATCACATTAAACGTACATAGAAGGAAATACAAAAGTAAAATCATGCATATATAGATATACATGTGAGATACGATAAGGATAGATAGGCAATTCAATATATATTGATAAGAGCATAAGAGGTACAAATCCGAACCCATTATGTTATACAAAGACACGGGGAAGACACTCTTAGGCAACCGAATACGCTCACTAGGGCTTGCATCTCACCGTTAGCGGTATAAGTTTGATAAGATTGAGACTCGACAAACAAACAAGTCAGTCATGCGATGGATCCACAATAAAATCCAACATCATATCATCCATACACGAACCAAGACATTGACGGTGCCCAATCATGCAATGACCATGAACAATATCATGAAATCACGCATTCAAAGACGACGACACAAGACGACATTTCTCACGGTAAATGAAACGCACTAGCATCGTGTACATGACAAGTATGATTAACAGGCATCCACGGGATAAACATTTCCCTGAACGCATACACGATCACATTTCGTATATGTGCACTAACTTACTCCGGTAGGACGACGATATAAATACCCGGTCCTAGTCTAAATCTGGCCAGACTCTCGGAATAAATCATGTTCCGATTCGACATGCGATAAACGTTTCGCATCCAAGACTCGGTCAATCATAGACGCCGAGTACCCCAAATTCGGTCGAAAATTCACGAAAGAGGCGCAAAAGAGCTCAAGCCACATAACAAGCGGTACGCTACATGCAAATAACACCACCTCGCAAGTACACAACATTTGACGGCCGGGTCGATCAACGCAATGCGTTCACACAACAACTTCGTAGTATGCCCCTAAACACATGCCATTGAAAGCGTAGGATACCCTCTCCGTTCAGACATTCTCAGCCCTAGAACGGGAAGGTAGCCAAGGGAATGAGAGTACAAAGCACAAGACAAAACAGTGCTCAAACCGTATCATTTGTAAAAACCGACTCAAAGTGGGACATATCGAAAACCGTCACAAAACATGTGATACAAGCGAATGATATATCATATATTCAAATTATTAATATTATAAGTCGCTACGTAAAATTATATGATAAACGAACGATTAGAATTATCTTAAATGAAAACCGTAAACAAAATCACAAACAAAGTCCAGCAGGAGCCAGCCAGTCAGGCTGACCGGCTGCCGGTCCACCGGCTCAGGCCATTGCCTCATACAAAAACCAACATCAAACTTCAGTGTGTCCCAGCCGGTCAGGCTGACCGGCTGCCGGTCAACCGGCTGGGACCAAAGGGTCTTTTGAAAAACAAAGGAAGGAAGGGGGTGTCTCAGCCGGTGGTCTGACCGGCTGCCGGTCGACCGGCTGAGCCCAACCTCATATTCCAAAATCACGTAAAAATGCCAAAATATACAGCAGGTGCCCCAGCCGGTGGTCTGACCGGCTGCCGGTCGACCGGCTGAGCCCAACCTCATATTCCAAAATCACGTAAAAATGCCAAAATATACAGCAGGTGCCCCAGCCGGTGGTGTGACCGGCTGCCGGTCGACCGGCTGGGGTCTCAAGTACACGAAAATCCCATTTTTGCCTAAGGAACCAATTTCAATTATCATCCAATATTATCATAAATCATCAAAACTCATATGAAATCTGAACATACAACATATATCATCATCAACACACTTACCAAGCTCACTAACCATATTCTAAATACGGTTTCTAGCATAGATAACATATAAAACACGTAAATGATACCGAGTAACTCTTCACCGTTACCTTTACGCGTCTTTAATCGATTACTAAGCCTTCCTAGTGGTTTGATAAGGAAGAAGGAGATGTTGAATTGTGTTGTGAAAGAAAATAGGTTAAGTGGTAGTATGACTTATATAAGGAA
>JAIUZE010047157.1:0-11365 GCA_022085475.1 Heliosperma pusillum | reverse complement strand
TTGCTTCATTACCCATTGTTTGCATTGGAACTCCTTGTGTGAACAATGACTCTTCCTTACTTCATTACCCTTTGTTACATTGTAACTCCTTGTTTGAGCAATGAGTCTTCCTTGCTTCATTATCCATTGTTTCATTGTAACTCCTTGTATGAACATCGAGTCTTCTTTACTTCATTACCCATTGTTGCATTGTAACTCCATGTGTGAACAATGAGTCTTCCTTGCTTCATTACCCATTGTTACATTGTAACTCGTTGTGTGAACAATGAGTCTTCCTTGCTTCATTACCCATTGGTTGCATTGTAACTCTTTGTGTGAACAATGAGTCTTCTTTGCTTCATTACCCATTGTTTGCATTGTAACTCCTTGGGTGAACAATGAGGCATCCTTGCTTCATTACCCATTGTTACATTGTAACTCCTTGTTTGAACAATGACTCTTTCTTACTTCATTACCCATTGTTACATTGTAACTCTTTGTGTGAGCAATGAGTCTTCCTTGATTCATTACCCATTGTTTGCATTGTAACTCCTTGTGTGAACAATGAGTCTTCCTTGCTTCATTACCCCATTGTTACATTGTAACTCGTTGTGTGAACAATGAGTCTTCCTAGCTTCATTACCCAATGTTTGCATTGTAACTCCTTGTGTGAACAATGAGTCTTCCTTGCTTCATTACCCATTGATACATGTAACTCCTTGTGTGAACAATGAGTCTTCTTTGCTTCATTACCCATTGTTTGCATTGCAACTCCTTGGGTGAACAATGAGTCTTCCTTGCTTTATTACCCATTGTTACATTGTAACTCCTTGTGTGAGGAATGAGTCTTCCTTGCTTCATTACCTATTGTTACATTGTAACTCCTTGTGTGAACAATGAGTCTTCCCTGCTTCATTACCCATTGTTGCATTGTAACTCCTTGTGTGAACAATAAGTCTTCCTTGCTTCATTAGCCATTGTTTGCATTGTAACTCCTTGTGTGAACAATGAGTCTTCCTTGCTTTATTACCCATTGTTTACATTGTAAGTCCTTGTATGAGTCTTCCTTCCTTAACCATTTTTGCATTGTAACTCCCTGTTTGAACAATGAGTCTTCCTTGCTTCATTACCCGTTGTTTGCATTGTAACTCGTTGTGTGAACACTGAGTCTTCCTTGCTTCATTACCCATTGTTTGCATTGTAACTCCTTGTGTGAACAATGAGTCTCATTTGCTTCATTACCCATTGTTTGCATTGTAACTCCTTGGGTGAACAATGAGTCTTCCTTTCTTCATTACCCATTGTTACATTGTAACTCCTTGTGTGAGCAATGAGTCGTCCTTGATTCATTACCCATTGTTGCATTGTAACTCCTTGTGTGAACAATGAGTCTTCCTTGCTTCATTACACATTGTTACATTGTAACTTCTTGTGTGAACAATGAGTCTTCCTTGCTTCATTACCCATTGTTTGTATTGTAACTCCTTGTGTGAACAATGAGTCATCCTTGCTTCATTACTTATTGTTTGCATTGTAACTCCTGGTTTGAACAATGAGTCTTCCTTGCTTTATTATCCATTGTTTACATTGTACGCCCTTGTGTGAGTCTTCCTTCATTACCCATTTTTGCATTGTAACTCCTTGCTTGAACAATGAGTCTTCCTTGCTTGATTACACGTTCTTTGCATTGTAACTACTTGTGTGAACAATGAGTCTTCCTTGCTTCATTACCCGTTGTTTGCATTGTAACTCCTTGTGTGAACAATGAGTCTTCCTTGCTTCGTTACCCATTGTTTGCATTGTAACTCCTTGTGTGAACAATGAGTCTTCCTTGCTTCATTACCCATTGTTACATGTAACTCCTTGTGTGAACAATGAGTCTTCCTTGCTTCATTACCCATTGTTGCATTGTAACTCCTTGTGTGAACAATGAGTCTTCCTTGCTTCATTAGCCATTGTTTGCATTGTAACTCCTTGTGTGAACAATGAGTCTTCCTTGCTTTATTACCCATTGTTTACATTGTAAGTCCTTGTATGAGTCTTCCTTCATTAACCATTTTTGCATTGTAACTCCCTGTTTGAACAATGAGTCTTCCTTGCTTCATTACCTGTTGTTTGCATTGTAACTCGTTGTGTGAACAATGAGTCTTCCTTGCTTCGTTACCCCTTGTTTGCATTGTAACTCCTTGTGTGAACAATGAGTCTTATTTGCTTCATTACCCATTGTTTGGATTGTAACTCCTTGGGTGAACAATGAGTCTTCCTTTCTTCATTACCCATTGTTACATTGTAACTCCTTGTGTGAGCAATGAGTCGTCCTTGATTCATTACCCATTGTTGCATTGTAACTCCTTTTCTGAACAATGAGTCTTCCTTGCTTCATTACACATTGTTACATTGTAACTTCTTGTGTGAACAATGAGTCTTCCTTGCTTCATTACCCATTGTTGGATTGTAACTCCTTGTGTGAACAATGAGTCTTCCTTGCTTCATTACCCATTGTTTGCATTGTAACTCCTTGTGTGAACAATGAGTCTTCCTTGCTTTATTATCCATTTTTTACATTGTAAGTCCTTGTGTGAGTCTTCCTTCATTACCCATTTTTGCTTTGTAACTCCTTGCTTGAACAATGAGTCTTACTTGCTTGATTACACGTTCTTTGCATTCTAACTACTTGTGTGAACAATGAGTCTTCCTTGCTTCATTACCCGTTGTTTGCATTGTAACTCCTTGTTTGAATAATGAGTCTTCTTTGCTTCATTACCCATTGTTTGCATTGTAACTCCTTGTGTGAACAATGAGTCTTCCTTGCTTCATTACCCATTGTTACATTAAAATTTCTTGTGTGAGCAATTTGTCTTCCTTGATTCATTAACCATTTTTGCATTGTAACTCCCTGTTTGAACAATGACTCTTCCTTGCTTCATTACCCGTTGTTTGCATTGTAACTCGTTGTGTGAACAATGAGTGTTCCTTGCTTCGTTACCCATTGTTTGCATTGTAACTCCTTGTGTGAACAATGAGTCTTATTTGCTTCGTTACCCATTGTTTGCATTGTAACTCCTTGTGTGAACAATGAGTCTTCTTTGCTTCATTACCCATTGTTTGCATTGTAACTCCTTGTGTGAACAATGAGTCTTCCTTGCTTCATTACCCATTGTTACATTAAAATTTCTTGTGTGAGCAATGAGTCTTCCTTGATTCATTACCCATTGTTGCTTTGTAACTCCTTGTGTAAACAATGAGTCTTCCTTGCTTCGTTACCCATTGTTTGCATTGTAACTCCTTGTGTGAACAATGAGTCTTATTTGCTTCATTACCCATTGTTTGCATTGTAACTCCTTGTGTGAACAATGAGTCTTCCTTGCTTTATTACCCATTGTTTACATTGTAAGTCCTTGTGTGACTCTTCCTTCATTACCCATTTTTGCATTGTAACTCTTTGTTTGAACAATGAGTCTTCCTTGCTTCATTACCCGTTTTTTGCATTGTAACTCCTTGTGTGAACAATGAGTCTTCCTTGCTTCGTTACCCATTGTTTGCATTGTAACTCCTTGTGTGAACAATGAGTCTTGTTTGCTTCATTACCCATTGTTTGCATTGTAACTCCTTGTGTGAACAATGAGCCTTCCTTGTTTCATTAACCTGATGCGGGAGCATTTGGAAATAATGAGATATTGAAGAAATCAGTCAGGGTCGTAATTGAACATTCTCTAGGACTGTTTAATCCGCTCCAGCATTGTTTTGCAATTACTTGACGCCCAAGGAAAAGACGTCAAGGTTTCTTTCCAAAAGTAGTGTTAATTAGTTTTAGGTAATAATTGATATGATTATCTTATTTTCCTAATTTGAATAAAGTAGTGTGGTGATCTTATTTCCTAATCTGAAATAAGGTAGTGTTCACATTATTTCCTAATTTCTAGCTAGTTAGTTTAAGGTAAGTAGTAGTAGTATAAATACTAATCTTTGTAATCAGTTTTTATATATACAATTGAGTTGAGATTATATCTTTTTGTTTGCGAACAAACCCTTTCTTTAAACTTGCGAGTTTATTGAATTATTCTTCCTTGCGAGGTTGAATTCGTGTTAGCTTGATATCTTGCGAGGTTGAGAGTTACACAAACAAGTTATTCAAGTCTTCTTGCGAGATCACTTGTCTAATTCAAGTCTTAGTCGAGTTGTCTTGCGATATTATCTTGACTAATTCATATCCGAGTTATTCAAGTAGTCTTGCGAGATTGCTAGTTTAATTCAAGTTTTAGTTGTTAATCTTGCGAGATTCCACAACTAATCCATATATTTTTATCTAGTTTTTATTTCCGCTGCAATATTACTCTTAAAAGTAAAATAGTGTTATTTATTTTAGATCAATTTGGTATCAGAGCTTCGGCTCTTGATTTTCTTAAACCAAGACGATCCTTGAATTTTTGGTGATGTTGACATGGGTTTGAAGAAACCTAATCGTACATGGAATGAATGGGAGGAATATCAGTTTTATTTATTATGCCAAAAGTTACAAAAAGGAGTTGATTCTTTGTCATTCAGTCTTCAAAAGCTTCAAAAATCAGTTCAAACTTATGAAGCAAAAAAGATAGAAGAGGCAAAAAGTAAAACTTTTGAAGTTATTCACGAGGAAAAAGAAGAGAGACATGTAGAAGACGTAGAGAAGATGATGTCTGACCTTGTCCAACCGAACAGTACAAAAGACTGTTCAAATCCGAATGATGAAACAGACACGGACAAAGGTGAATTTATCACATATATTGTTGAGCCATTAAGTGATGATGATCAAACAGAAGATATGATTGATGATAAACTATTTTCTTCTGAAGACGAATCTCGTATAGAAGGTACTTCATTATTTGATCCTAACTTACCGGCTATTTTTGATGAAGAAATTGAAGAAGAAGTGGTGGTTCCCAAATTACACATACAAGTTGATTTTATTCTTGAAGATGAGATTGATACCAATGATATGCCTTATTATGAAAAACCTCATAAACAAGGGATTACTCATTATGAATTTGATTTCAAGAGTAATTATCAATCGCCACTTTATAAATACATTGCAAAGAAGTTATATGGTGAGATTTATCAACGTTCTTTCTTATTAAAGTCTATTGTTATGGAAGCTCGTGATATTCTTGTTATTTCGAGCAACAATTGTTTGGATTGTGCTACAATTGTGCATGGAAGGTGGTGGGATGGAAGGCACAACAAAGGAAAGCACAACCAAGGAAAGAATAAGAAAAGATGGCACAATAGGATTATTATTTTTGGTACTCGTTACAAGTTCAAGTTATTCGATATGGTTAAGAATGAAGACTATATTGAAGATGACGAGTTAAAGGAGAAATCTACGAAGTGCGCAAATAGCTTTATGTTTTTGATCAAGTTTGCAACAAAATTCTTAAGGATTGTTTTTGATCCGGGTGGCTTCAAACATCTTCAAAATTTGAGGGCAAATTTTTTCGAAGAAAGGGAGAATGATGCGGGAGCATTTGGAAATAATGAGATATTGAAGAAATCAGTCAGGGTCGTAATTGAACATTCTCTAGGACTGTTTAATCCGCTCCAGCATTGTTTTGCAATTACTTGACACCCAAGGAAAAGACGTCAAGTGATACGAGTTGTGAGACGAGAATGACTACGCAAGGGACGTTGGATAACAATTTGGATAACTATCTGGTTTTAGTTGTGGAAGTCAAAGCCCATTCTCCTAGCTCGAAAACTCGTTACGTTTGATTACTATCTTGCATTGGATCCATCTAAACTTTATTTCCAAGACTTTAAGCTACACTTGTTTATTTAGTCAATAATGGGTGTTTATTACCCTATTTAGTTAACTTTTGGTCTTTCTTATTGTTGTTTTAATTGCTTTTAATTAGGCCATAATTAGTATGTTAAATTTGGGTCATTAGGAGACTCTTGATTTGTAAACGGTTGTCACCTTAAGGCTATTTATAGTCTTGTAGTTGGTAATTTTTATTCATTCAAAAATCATTCAAGTTTAAAACAAAACTCACTGCGTGTGAATTTCTTTTGAGTTGTTGCGTGCAATTCATTTGGCTTCGTAAGATCGCGTTTTCTTGCGTAGTTCCTCGAGTCTCAAATCAATAGGTCTTGGTTTGACTCACGATTATCGAACTATAGGTCTAGTTCGTTAGTCACATATCTTTGTTATTTTCTTCCGCTGCGAAATTCGTATCATAAGTGGTATCAGAGCTTCGGCTCTTGATTTCCTTTTATCGAGACGGTCCTACGCGCATCAAATTCCAAAAAAAAAAAACAAAAAAAAACACTGTTCACTGATAAAATTACTGTTCATCCGAAAAAAAAAATGAAACCTTTAAAAATTTTCAATCACAAAAAAGGTTTATTCTTTTATGAAGAAATTCAAGAGGAGTATGATTATTTCTTAAATTTGGATTTACCTCCGTTCTTTGATGATTTTGATGAGCCGTTATTTTCTAAGGGTGAAGAGCATGTTGTTTATAATGATGGTTCTTCCATTGATTTCAATCATCCTCCTATATTTGACGATTATAGTAAAGAGGACATGGTTGATGAATCTGCAAGAGAGTCATTTTGTTCACTTGGTTCGGGTTACAATTTCGATATAGGGATTGCAAAACTGAACTTTTGCAAGAACATAATAAATCCTAACGGGTTTTTGAATTATCACGATTATTGTTTGATTGATTTGAAGGTACAAGAGTATGTTTCAACGGTGAAAACTGAGATGAGTCTTGACATTATAGGTGTATTCGTTTTTTATCCGGGCATTGGGCAACAAAGGAAAGGCACATGTTGTATCAAAATACTAGCCCTTATCTCGACATAAGTAGGTACAAGAATTGGGTCAATTCTTTTCGAAGAAAGGGCGAATGATACGAGTTGTGAGACGAGAATGACTACGCAAGGGACGTTGGATAACAATTTGGATAACTATCTGGTTTTAGTTGTGGAAGTCAAAGCCCATTCTCCTAGCTCGAAAACTCGTTACGTTTGATTACTATCTTGCATTGGATCCATCTAAACTTTATTTCCAAGACTTTAAGCTACACTTGTTTATTTAGTCAATAATGGGTGTTTATTACCCTATTTAGTTAACTTTTGGTCTTTCTTATTGTTGTTTTAATTGCTTTTAATTAGGCCATAATTAGTATGTTAAATTTGGGTCATTAGGAGACTCTTGATTTGTAAACGGTTGTCACCTTAAGGCTATTTATAGTCTTGTAGTTGGTAATTTTTATTCATTCAAAAATCATTCAAGTTTAAAACAAAACTCACTGTGTGACACCCTCAAATTTGCGGAAAGAAAAAAAATTATTTAAATACATAAACGAAATATGATAATACATAACGAAGGTGTCATAACATAAAAAGGTCATTACAAAACGGAAATACTATTATACAAAAGAAATCTACAAGACGGGAGACATATCTCCCGTATAAATACGGAAATAAAAGAGTGTATAATAATATACAATCTAAGAACCGAATATAGGTCCAAGGTAAATACTTCGCTCGCTAGCTCGTCAATGTACCCAAAGTATGCATCACCACCTGTTCGACCGCATTAAATATAAACACGGAAGCCACAGTCAGTGGGGAGTAAATCCGAGTTCTCCCAGCCACGAAATGTCGAGTTTAATTAAACATGAATAACATAAAAGCAATGTATATGGAAAATACAAAACTTTAACATATATGATATGCTTTTCATGTTATGAAACAAATAACTAACATATAACCCAGCATGTGAAAGCTATCATGTGAATCTGATAATAAAATATAACCCGAGGTAGGGAAGCTGGTATGCTGGCTCAGCGGTTACCATGTAACATGGCACTGATACACTCAAACCCTAATCAACACGTAATCATGTGAATCAGTTAACAATCGGTAATCCAAACTCTATCAATCCTAGCCGGCTTGCATCTCACCTTCTAGAACTCATAGACTCATACAAACATGAAAGACTGATACTTCTATAAACAGGCATAAGTTCTTAGGACGGCGATATACTACTTCTGTAACTCGAGGCTATACCACAAGGTAGGAAAACATCCTAGTCCTAGACTGATCAGACCTAGCGACAACAGCTATTCCATTCCCCGTCCCATGACATAACCGTCTATGAGAAACTCTACTAGGCGCCCCCCTAAGCAGAGATGGCTAGTACTTAAGCTGGCTCCATTTCCAAAGTGGAACTAGGCAGCCATGCCCCGACTTGGATATAAACCCACCAAGCCGAGACACAAAAGCTATCATCAGGTGAACATATACTCGTTAAAGACAGTACTGGCCTATCTATGTCATGGTCCAAGCTACTCATTTAGAATTAGAATGGTCAAGACGCCATATATTCATAATTCTCTATGGGTACTTAGTCAACACGACACCAACCATATAATCAAACAGTCACGTGAAAAACATTCTATCATGTGACTAATTGCATATAAATCATATTCAAATATCATATCGCCTCATATCTACTAAGGCTAAAATCATTAATTAAATACCACCTTTCTTGAAGACAAATCCCCGACCCGAGTCCCGCGACGGGTCATCAGTCAAATCGGGGCTGACTAGATCTTAGTTTGACCAAACCCGTTGGATCAAACCGGCTAGAAACAGAGTCTTTATCACATAGACATAAAATCAACATATTCATTACATGTTATTTTTATTAAAACTTCTAACATGTGAATTATTATATTATACCCCAAAAACCCGTTTGACTTAAAGGATATCATATTATACTACGATCTCGTCTTATAATTTCTAACATGTGAGAAATAATAATTTTATGAAAAACCTTTTTAATTAAATATTTCACTTATTAATATTTCCCACTTGCTAAATATTACAAAACACGATAAAAATGACGATAACTCAAAAACCGTCACAAGTCCCAAAGTGGGACCCACGGGCTGAGTTGGGCCGGACCCCACCTGGGCCTGGATGGGCCCCATGGCCTGTTTTGGCTAAAATGGCTGTTTTGATTTAAGTTTTCTAAAACCGAATTCTAATATTTTCCCGCATGCTTAACATAATTAAAACCCGTCAACACAACAATTAAACAATCAAACATCGACACCACCCAAAGACCAAAACCCGGACCCACCATGGACCAACCCAGACCGGGTCTGAACCGGCCTGGACCGGTCTGGTTTGGTCCGGTTTGGTGCCCCCTACACGGTTCCCAACAACAACAATCTACCAAATTATTTCCAACATGCTTTAATCATCAAACAACTATTTTAACAACCAATCTAACCATCATCATACAAAAATCACTATCATGAATAATCATCAAAATTCATCAAAAACAACAAACATATTAAAAATTTCCTAGACAACATAAAAATCATAACTTATTAAAAATCATCAAAATTTATCAAGAACACTAAACATATTAAAATTTCCACACAACATAAAAATCATAACTTATGGAAAATCATCAAAATTCATCATGAACACTAAACATATTATAAATTCATACAACATGCTAAAAACCACTACTTATCATATTACTACTAAAAATCCTTAAATCATAAAAACATGAACCATAAACAAAGATGAACCAAAATCAAAAGAAACAAAACTAAAGGCTATGTTACTAACTAAGATCATAAATAACCATAACATGAACAAAAACTAAAGGCATGTGACATTATTCGTCGAGTGTAAAACGGATTGGTACCTTAGCTAGCCAACACTTAGCCAAGCACCAAAAAAAGATAAGAACGTATTATAAAGAAACCCTTCTTACTAAATATTCACCCCCCAAAAGATACGAGTCTCCCCCAAAATCTCGTCTTCAAAACATCGTCCCCCTATAAGAAAAAGACAAGGAAAAACATTATAGAACTAAAATATGAATTTCCATAAGGAAAAGTGTTGAAAACGATCTTGACGGAATTGAAATTAAACCATACGTGAAGATGAGGAGCGAAGAGGAGAGTCTAGAAATATAAATTAGGAAGGATTTAATTAAGAAATGAAGATTTTATGAAGGTTTTGCTCAAGAACGATGAAGAACAAATGATGAACGACGAAGAACACGAAGAACGATTAAAGAAAGCGATATTTTGATCTTTATTTGATTTATTGTAAAATGAAAAGTTGTTGGTGAGTAAAGAGTGTGGGTTGAGCCGTGTAATTATAGGCAAGAATAGATGTCGGATTTTGAAATTATTGTTACGTAATTGACTCGCGTTTAATAATTATTTTACGGTAAACGATTAAATATAATTAACGATAAAGTTAATTACACTAAATATCAAGATATTATGTTATTAATAATCAAAAGAAAGACAAATATCTAGTCCTATTAGAGGACTTATGAGCCGTGTGGAATGATGAGAAGACGGATCTGATTTCGAGCGTTTTGCGTAATTTTCGTTAACTGATCGATAAAGTGAAATAATATCTAGATATTATGATATATTAATCAAAAGAAATGAAAATATCAAGGTCTATTAGAGGAGAGGAAAGGAGAGGAGAGCCGTGTGGTACATGATGATATCGGGGCTGATTTTTCTCGATTTGCGTAATCTCCGTTGACGGATCGATAAAGTAACAAATATCTAAGATATTTGTATTAGTTTAATCGAAAGAAGTAAATATCTCAGGTGAGTGGAAAACGATGACATGGCCGCGTGACTCATGCTAAAGTCGAGTTTCGAATTTGTTACGGGATTTACGATGACTCGGGAATAGTTAAATGACGTTCGGGTAAAACCGTAAACGTTATTCTTTAATTTCCGAATAAATTCAAAATAATTATATTAAATTATGATAAATCTTAATAAATCTAAATAAAAATAAATCAAAAATATTATTTTTTTAAATAAAATTTCGGTCTTCAAACTTATGAGGCGAGTCGGAAAAAAGTCAACGGAAGTCAAAGTTGACTGAAAAGTCGAGAAAAGTCGAAGATGACTTAAAAGTCAAGAAAAGTTTAGGACGACTTAAAAGTCAAGAAAAAGTCAATGACGACTTTAAAAAGTCAAGGAAAAGTCAAAGACGACTTAAAAGTCAAGAAAAGTCAAAGATGACTAAAAAAGGTCTTTTCATGAAATCTCTCAGAAATTCCAAATACGAACGCGGAATTTCAAAATACGACTCGAAACAATAAATTCTATTTTAAAAACTTAAGTTCTACTGAAAAGTGTTAGTAAATATTTTTACTAGAAAAATTGGCATTTTTCGGGTTGTTACAATCACCCCTCCTTTTAAAAAGTTTCGTCCTCGAAACTTAGAAGAAGGAACGTAACATATATGTAGGGCTATTTCAAAACTGTTAAAATATACTTGTAATAAAAATACATGGTCTTATCAATGGGGCGGAAGATTCTCGTCTGCAGTCAAGAAT
>JAIUZE010047156.1:0-43072 GCA_022085475.1 Heliosperma pusillum | reverse complement strand
GAAGAACGATTAAAGAAAGTGTTAATTTCATCTTAATTTGATTTATTGTAAAATTAAAAGTTGTTAGTGAGTAAAGTGGAGAATGGGCCGTGTACATATAGAAGGATTATGGAGTCGGGTTTTGAAATTGTTGTTACGGAATTGACTCGGGTTTAATAATTATATTACGGTCATTGATTAGATATAATTATATATTAAGTTAATTAAATTAAATATCAAGATATTATGTTATTGTAATCAAAAGAAAGACAAATATCTATCCTATTAGAGGTAAGATGGCCTTGTGAATTGTGATTGTCGGTCTGTTTTGTAAACGTTTTGCGTAATTTTCGTTAACTGACCGATAAAGTTAATAAATATCTAGATATTTTTATTAGTTTAATCAAAACAATTAGAATATCTAATTGTGAGTGGAAAAAGATGACATGGGCGTGTGACTCATGCCAAAGTCGGGTTTCGGGTTTGTTTCGGGATTTTAGATGACTCGGGAATATTTAAATGACGTTCGGGTTAAAACCGTAAAAGTTATTCTTTAATTCCAAATAAATTCAAAATAATTATATTAAATTTTCATAAATCCAAATAAATCATAATAAAAATAAATCAAAAATATTATTTTTTTAAATAAAATTTCGGTCTTCAAAATTACAAGGCGAGTCGGAAAAAGTCAACGAAAGTCAAAGTTGACTTAAAAACGGGATTCTCATGGAATCACTCAAAAATTCCAAATACGAACTCGGAATTTCAAAATTCAACTGGAAACAATAAATTCCACTTTAAAACTTAAACAGACTGAAAAGTATCCTTAAGATATTTTACTAGACAAATTGGGTACTTTTCGGGTTGTTACAACCTGAAACACAAACAAACCCAAATCCAAGTCAATTCACACAAAATTGCCCAACTACAAACATATTTACCACACGAGAAGAGAGTACCCCTGAATGTACCCCCAACATGTCTCAACTATTTAAAAAAAAGCGTCAAACAAAGCAAAATATTCCAAATTCAACAACTAAAAGAAAAGGGCTTTATATTCCACATTCTAAGGGGACAACATCTCAACCTGATGTTGATCCTAATGAGATAAGGACAGGGAGGGGTCAAAGAAGGGGTGAGCCCATAAGTGTGTCTTTGGATGAGGATGAAGGTCAAGAAAGTGACGAGGAGGATATAAAGACTACATTGATACTTATGAAGAGAGTGAAGATAACAGTGGGGGTAGTGGAGGTAGTGAGGATGATGACCTATCTGAGTCTATTATGGAGCAGGATCCTAATACATGCATTCATTTGATAAAGTAAGAGTTGAAGAAGCCGAGGAAGGAGAGGATCACTATTTGGAGAAGTCTTTTAAGAATGGTACTATGCATCTACCTCAAAGGTGGGGTGAGATTTCATTGTGTCCTTGGTTACTTTTCCCTTCCAAGGCAGCATTTATGTCAGTGTTGTCTGACTACTGCATTCAAGAAGGGTTTAATGTTATAGTCATCAAATCTAATAAGTTGAGGTACACAGCTGAATGTAGTGGAGAGTAGTGTACTTGGAAGATTCATGTCTCTATAATTCCTGATAAGTTGACTTGGGCTATCAAGACAATTAATGGCTATCATAAGCATTGTCATTTTCTGAAGAGGAATCGATGGCAACAACATATTGAAGCTAGGGCTTCTAAATTAGAGCTTGAGTTGACTCAAAATACTCACATGCCAGTGAAGAGCATGACTGACTTGTTAATGGGTAAGTTTGGGATAAGTGCGGCTGTTAGGACAATATACAAGGTGAGATTTCTAGTTGTTGATAAAATATTTGGGGGACGTGAGGAAAGTTATTCTTTTCTAGCAGCTTATGCTGAGATGATTAAGGCAACTAACCCTGGTTCTTGGGCCTTTATAACCTGACATTCTCCTTATTCTGACAATTTGACCTACTTTAAGGGGATGTTTGTGAGTTTTACAGCTTGGACAAAGGGATTTTTGAGGGGTTGTAGACCAATAATAGGAGTATATGGGTGTCATCTAAAGGGTAAGTTTAAGGGAATGTTATTGTCTGCCTTGTCATTGAATGGAAACAATAACTTGTATTGCATAGCTTATGCCATCGTTGGTAAGGAATCAACTGAAACATGGAGTTACTTTATCAGAAATTTGAGAATTGCATTTGAAAAGGAGGGATGTACTAAGTGGGATTGGACTTTCATTAGTGACAAAATGAAAGGGGTTGAGAAGGCTTTACAAAAGGAGTTCCTAACTACAATAAGAAGAATTTGTGCTCAACATTTGTACATAAATTTCAAGGAGAAATGGGGAGGGCATGCCTATCATAACCTATTTTGGATAGCTACCAATGCAACATGAACATTTGTCTTCAATAAAGCAATGGCTGGTATAGGCAGACTTAGTAAATGAGTTGTTGAGTACCTGTCTAAGGTTCCACAGCAGTGGTCCAAACATGAGTTTGATGCATTTATAGCTTGTGATCATAATACCTCCAACTTTGTGGAGTCCCTCTGATGTAAAATAACTGGGTTAGATGTAACAGTACGGAGGACTGTTGTTTTGTGAGGGTTACTACTCGAATTATGGATGCAACAGTGTGCTGAACTGTTGAATTTGGCAGCGGAACTGACTTTTATGATAGGTAAAACTCGTGAATTTGGAAGGTAACAAGGATAGTAATATGAATCTCGCTCTTAGCCTCGCAAGGATTTGAACTCGAGACACAAGAAATCAGCCTCGCAAGGTTGATCAACTTAATTAAACTCGCAAGCCTAACTAAAACACGGTTCGTAAACCAAAACAATTTTATTGCTTAATTCTTATGTGAATAATCTGAAAAATAAGGTCACATTTGATCCTTATTTATAATAACTAGCTAATCCTAACCATGCTTGAAGAGCAAGGTAGTAATCTTTCCTAATAATAATATAATAATAAAATAACAACTTTATCTAGTATTAGGAAACTAACAAGATTTCCTAATCTTATTCGAAATAAATAAACTAATTAACTAATCCTACACGGTTTTGGACACCGTGTCTTCTACCCTTCCTAGGAAACCGTGTATACTACTCGGCCTAGGAATCATACCCTTTGCTTCTGCATCACCCTCAATGCACTAATGAATGAACTGAGGGAGAAACCTGTTATATCCCTAATGGAAAGAATCAGACGATATCAAATGGACAAGATAGATGAAAGATTTGATAAGGCTCAGAATATGCAACCTTATTATCCAACCCCTTATGTAAAATCTTTGATTGATTCTAACTGCTCAGATTCAAGGCATTGTAGGGTTAAAAAGGCATGAGGTGGGGAATATGAGGTGGTGGAAGGTACCATTACTGCATTTCCAGTGAACTTGTCTAATAGAACATGTTTTTATGGAGAATGGCAGGTGATTGGGATACCATGTAGGCATGCATGTAGGGCCATCTATCACAACAAAGAAGAACCAATGCAATATTTGAATACCTACTTCTCTGTTATGTGCTATAAGTTAACTTATAGCACTATCATGCACCCTATGCCTGATTAGGGGCAGTGACCTCAATTTCAGTTCCCTAAGGTCCTGCCACAAGTTCAAGAGAGATCAGCAGGAAGGCCGGCAAGACAGAGGAAGAGGAAGCATGATGAACCTAAGAGAAAGCAGGGCAAGAGGTCCACCATCATCAAATGTTCTATTTGCAAGACATTAGGTCACAATGCAAGGTCATGCCAAGGTGGCCCAACAACAAAGAAAAGAAAAGAATCAACTCCTTCAACCTCAACAAATCTGAAAGTCCTAGACCTCTAATTAGACTCCTTTAATTAATTCATTAAATTACATTAACTTAATGATTTAGGATCTAGTTATCATGCATGCAAATATAAAAGCATAAAAGAAAAGATAAGACGAAAATATCCTTACATTGGGTATTTTCGGCTCAATATGGGCACAATAAGAACTCCTTCTTATTGTTCTTGAGCATGTAATTAGTGGATGATCCTCCATAAAACAACCTCCAAAGTAGAAGGTCTCCTTCTTGTTGCACCCAAGATTAAACCCAAATAATCTTAGCTTATTATTAACTAGATAATAAGTAAGACATAATACTACTAATATTATTGTATTACTACTCTAGTAATATGAATATTAGTTTTGCATGTGAGTTTAGAGATATGTAGGAGGTTTTAGTGAGAAGATGCAAATCAAAAGAAGAGAATAAACATGATTATTCACATGCATAATGGCAGAGTATGGGATTGTATAATGATAATGATCATGTGTCATACACATCATAATCATATGGTGGAGTGTGGATTTAGTAGAGAATAAAGATGATTATTTTCTACTAGCTAAAACCGGTCCACATGTGTCCTATATGGACCATTTTGATTTTTGATATTTGTCCCACAAATACTTATTAATCATATGTTTAATTATCTTGTATAATTAAGTGTTAATTTGATCATATAACAAATATATGACTCAAATATATACTTAACTTTTAAGTGATATTTTACCATTATATCAATATATAATGGGTCCTACAATGCCCAGTTAATTTATTTTACAACTCTTTGTAAATATAATTAACTATTTACCGCTACCTCAAAATATATATATAACCTCAACTAATTTAATGAATTAACGATTAATCATTAAATTAAATCTTATTTAATCGTATTAAAATAAGACGTAAAATTTATTCAGTCAGTTATCGTATAATTGACTAATAAACTTAAGTGAATGAGTTCCTAACTCAATTTCCAATAAATAACTCTCGTAATAAAACGTACATATCAAATATAGTAAATGCCTAATTAAACTGTAGCGTATACCAAATAATAGTATTCATTTTTGGGTCTCATCCTACATTTGTGGACCTAAAGGATCAGTTGATCCACCGCCTTCATACTACAATAACGTCAAACTCTAGTCAGCCGAGCGTTACCGATTTACGTTAATCAACTGACGTGGAGTATCAAAATATATTAATCATGCCACGTATATTCCAAATGAGATTTATTATATAAATGCACTATTGTGGAGGACACTTACTCCAACAAAATCAACCACCAATTTGAATGTGAAGTAAATTTGGTAACATTTTACTTATTGTTAAACTAATTATGAAAGCTTAGGGTACAACTTTTTGTAGGAGTTGTAATTGACATTATAACAAGAACTGTGTTTGTAATGCCAACTCCAACTTTTAAGTAGAATATTTTGGGCTGTTAAATGGTGAATTTGGTAATCAGTTTAGGGCACAAAAATTTGGACATGATTAGATCACTCATTTAGGCCAGGTTATGTTAGTTTAATCAGCTAGTTAGTAAAAATTTTTGGCAGATAGTACAATTTTTTGTGACTTACAGTTTGTAATGTCAAGGTTAAGGCCAACTTTGATGACAATATTAATTATAGTGCTTATAATTAGTATATTGATAATCTTGGATGACAATGTTAATTATAATGCTTACTTTATTATATTATAGACTAGAAAAATATACATTATTATGAATGTTTTCATACTAAATTGAAACATTTTAGATAAACCTACAACTTCTCTTTTTAAGTCACAAATAATAGTTGTTTGTTCCTTCAAATGCACTACAAGAATACAGTAATTTGGCGACCGCATCCACTGACCGACATTTTAATCTGTCGGTATTTATTTTTACCGACCGACTTCGGTCGGCAAACACAAAATCAGTCGGTATTGTTACCGACCGATGTAACGGTGGTCGGTAACAGAGTGTATCGGTCGGTAAAATAAAAAATACCGACCGATTGTTTTAATTTTACCGACCGATTGCCCAGTCGGTCGGTAACGCGTCAGATCTAAACATAAAAACCCGACCATCCTTCATTATTTCTTTTGTAACAACCCGAAATATACCCTATTTTTCTAGGGAAAATATTTACTAACACTTTCCAGCAGACTTAAGTTTTTAAAATAGAATTTATTGTTTCGAGTCGTATTTTGAAATTCCGCGTTCGTATTTGGAATTTCTGAGAGATTTCATGAAACGAGACGTTTTGTCATCTTTGCTTTTCTTTGACTTTTAAGTCGCTTTTGACTTTTCTTGACTTTTTAAAAGTCGGCATTGCTTTTCTTGCTTTTTAAGTCGTCATAAACTTTTCTTGACTTTTAAGTCATCATTGACTTTTCTTGACTTTTTAGTCAACTTTGACTTTCGTTGACTTTTCCCGACTCGCCTCGTAATTTTAAAGACCGAAATTATATTTGAAAATAATAAATTTAATTTATTTTTATTAAGATTTATCGGAATTTATCGTAATTTAATATAATTATTTTGAATTTATTCTGAATTTAAAGAATAACTTTTACGGTTTTAACCGAACGTCATTTAACTATTCCCGGGTCAACTTAAGCCCCGAAACCCGACTTTGACATGAGTCACACGCGCCATGTCACTTTTTTTCCACTCATATTAGATCTTTTAATTAATATGATTAAACTAATAAAAATATCTAAGATATTTGTAACTTTATCGGTCTGTCAATTTAAACTCCACAAATCGCTTAAAAACAGACCCGATTTCTCACCATTTCACACGTCTCCTTTGTCCTCTCTTTCACCTTGATATTTTCCTTTCTTTTCATTATAATAACATAATATCTTGATATTTAGTTCAATTAACTTAATCGCTAATTATATTTAATCGATTACCGTAATATAACTATTAAACGCGAGTCAATTCCGTAACAACAATTTCAAAATCCGACTTCCTAATTCCTCTATATTTACACGGCCCTCACTCACCACATGCTCACTAACAACTTTTCATTTTACAATAAATCAAATTAAGATCAAATTAATCGTTCTTCAGCGTTCTTCATTTGTTCTTGAGCGTTCTTCATCCGTTCTTCGTCGTTCTTGAGCAAAATCATCATAAAACCTTCATTTCTTAATTAAATCCGTCCTAACTTATATTTCTAGAACCTCCTCTTCGCTCTCCATCTTCAAGTACGTTTTTATTTCAAATCCGACAAAATCGTTTTCAACATTTAATTATGGAAAATCAAGTTTAAGTTCTAATAATGTTTTTCTTGTCATTTCTTATAGGGGAAGATGTTGAAGACGAGTTTGGTGACTCGTATATTTGAGGAGAAGACTAGAAGACGGGTTTCTTAGTTCTTAGTTCTTATATTTTGGTGCTACTTGATTTTGTGCTAGCTAAGGTAACGATTCCGAGTTACTCGACGAATCAATGTTACATACTTTAGTTAGTGTTTATGATTTACGGTTTTTAATTAGTCACATGATAAGTAATCGTTTTTATCATGTGGTATGAATTTATAAACATGTTGGTGTTCTTGACATATATTTATGATTTCTTCATAATCATGATTTTAATATGCATGATGGTTGAATTGGATGTTAAAATGGTTGTTGATTAATTAAAACATGTTGGAAATAATTTGTGGTTGTTGTTGTGGGAACCGGTTTTGGGGCTGTTTAGGGGGGCGGTTTAGGGGCTGTGAACCGGACCAAACCAGCCGGTCCAGGCCGGTTCAGACCCGGTCTGGGTTGGGCCATGGTGGGTCCGGGTTTTGGTCTTTGGGTTGTGTCGATGTTTGATTGTTATGTTGTTGTTTTGACGGGTTTTAATTATGTTAAAGCATGCGGGAATTTTTAAGAAACGGTTTTTGTAAAAATTGTAAAATCTGCCAAAATAGCCCAAATCTGTCCGTGGGCCCATTCAGGCCATGTTGGGTTCGGCCCAAAATCAGCCCGTGGGTCCCACTTTGGGACTTGTGACGGTTTTTGAGTTATCGTTATTTTTATCGCGTTTTGTAATAATTAGCAAGTGAGAAATATTAATAAGTAAAATATTTAATTAAAAAGGTTTTTCATAAAATTACTATTTCTCACATGTTAGAAATTATAATACGAGATGGTAGTTTAAATTGATATCCGTTAAGTTAAACGGGTTTTCGTATGATTTAATAATTCACATGTTAGAAATAGAATGAAATAACATGAAATGAATGTGATATTCTTATGTTCAAGCCTCGATGGCTAAGACTCTGTTTCTAGCCGGTTTGACCAAACTGGTTTGGTCAAACTAAGATCTAGTCAGCCCCGTTTTGACTGATGACCCGTCGCGGGACTCGGGTCGGGGATTTGTCTTCAGGTAAGGTTTTATTTAATGAATGAATGAATGAGCCTTAATAGATATGAGGCGATGTGATATTGAATATGATTTTTATGCAATTAGTCACATGATAGGAAGTTTTTCCCGTGACTGTTTGATTGTATGATATATGTCGTGTTGACTAAGTACCCATAGAGAATTATGAGTATATGGCGTCTTGACCATTCTAATTCTAAATGAGTATATTGGACCATGACATTGATAGGCCCGTACTATCTTTAACGAGCATATGGAGTTTGTCGCTTAATAGCTTTTGTGTTCCCGGCTTGATGGATCTTCAAGTCGGGGCATGGCTGCCATAGTTTCCACTTTGGGAAATGGAGCCCGCTTTAGTACTAGCCAACCCCTTTGATGGATCTTCTTAGGGTGTACTCATGTGATTGTATCATGGGTCTTGGATGCGATGGATCTTCGCATTTCTCTAGGTCTGCGCAATCTAGGTTTAGGGTTGAGTCGTATCTTGGACATGTTATTAGGGTAACCTCTGAGCTAAGATATGTGCTTTGGATCTGGGCCATGTTATTAGTGTAACCGCTGAGCCTAGATGTGTGCTTGGTATTTTGGCCATGTCATTAGCGTGACCGCTGAGCCTAAATATTTAAGTATATCCTACCTCTTGGTATAGACTCGAGTTACAGAAGTCTTCTATTGACGTCCTAAGAACTTATGCCTGTTTCTAGAAGTATTGGTCTTTCATGTTTGATGATCTATGAATCTTAGAAGGTGAGATGCAAGCCGGCTAAGGTTGATAGAGTTTGGATTACCGGTTGTTAACTGATTCACATGATAGTTTATATGATTAGGGTCGAGGGTATCATGGCCATGTTTTAAAGGTAACCTCTGAGCTAAAATACCAGCTTCCCTACCTCTTGTTATAGATTGATAACGGATTCACATGATAACTTTCACATGATAGATTATATGTTAGTTAATTGTTTCATAACATGAAAAGCATATCATATATGTTAAATTTTTGTATTTTCCATATACATTGCTTTTATGTTATTCATGTTTTATTAAACTCGACATTTCGTGGCTGGGAGAACTCGGAGTTACTCCCCACTGACTGTGGCTTCCGTGTTTATATTTAATGCGGTCGAACAGGTGGTGATGCATATTTGGGGTACATTGACGAGCTAGCGAGCGAAGTATTTACCTTGGACCTATATTCGGTTCTTAGGATTGTATATTATTATACACTCTTTTATTTCCGTATTTATACGGGAGATATGTCTCCCGTCTTGTATATTTGTTTTGTATAATATTATTTCCGTTTTGTAAGGAACCTTTTAATTTAAGACACCTTTGTTATGTATTCTCATCTTTTACTTAGTTAAATTTTTTTTTTTCTTTCCGCAAATTTGAGGGTGTCACAATGGAGCAATAGTCACAAAAGTTTTGCACATGCAAATTGGGATCCTCCAACGGACTTCCCCCAAATTGCTTCCTCTTCACAAGGGTAATGAAAGCTAGTATGATCTCGAATTCCGGGGCGGTAATTTGAGTGGTGGTGATACCGGCCGAAAGCATAGTCGCGGTGGGCTTGGAATGATCGGAAAGTTTCACCATTCTCCTAGGTGGTGAGGGTGGTGGTGATGATGATGAACTAGAAACCTCCTCCTTTTCAAGATTTTCCAGATCGTCTAAGTAAGACTTTCTGGCACTTTCAACTTGCACGGGAGAAGAGGCGTCTTTTACTTCTTTCCAAAAGCGTCGTCTTCTACGAAAGGTTTTCCCGGGCTCGGAATCCGGTGAAAGTAATTCTTCCTCACGAGAAGACCTGGGCATAAGGCAACAATCTTCAAGGAAATTGTAAGTACAGTCTCAAGGAACAAGTGTTCCTAAAGACAAGAGAGAAAATGATAGAAGTCTACAAATCAAAAACGAAATAAAACCGTGTACCCGGCAACGGCGCCAAAATTTGATAGGATATATCGCACACCTATGCAAAGATAAATTTCCCTAGACACAAATAAATGTAGTACGAGGGGTCGAACACAAGGAGACGGGAATTTCGTTATGAAATGCTATGAATGAACTACTATCAAGTCGGTTTAACGGTTTGGTTTGGTTTGATGTTTAGCTAACTATGATGCAAATCAGATAATATTAAAAGAGTCTAGGGGAGTCGGGTCACTCATGCTAATACGTAAATGCTCATGTTAAACATAGGAATTCTTAATATTGTTAATTGTTTAGGCTAAAGACACCCATCTCTCGATATTAGTGTCAACCTTAGGTCGCGTCCTAGAGAACTTTCGTTATAACTAGAGTTGTCCTACTACACATGCTTAGTCTAATCCGATTCCGTGCCTCTCGACTTATAGAATGAATTAAACAATTTAATCAATGCAATTGGCCAAATAACAAAGATTAATAAAATAATACAAGCATGTGATAGAAACAATTTATCAATATTAGTTCATCCTTATTTTAACATTTACAACTTACTAATTATGCATGGCTTCCTTAATCCCTAGACAAAAGAAACTACTCACTCATATTGATAATTAAACTAATACTATTTGATATAAGAAGCATGATGAATATGAAATTATAAAGGAAAACAACTTGTTAATAAAATGTACTACACTAAGTGAATGAAAACTAATGTAGATAACAATGAAACTATGATTAACTAAAAACTATGATTAACTAAATGATTTGTAAGGTAAATGACGGAAGTAAATACTAACATAAAACTAGAATTATGATTACCGCAATAGAGAAATATAACTCGGAAATGAAGAACAAATAAGCCAAATGCTTGAATGGAAAGATTGAATTACAACTTTGAAATGTAACCAAGTGTTTGACAAAGTAATAACTAAAAGTTTAGCTAATTATGAAACTAAGAAAAAATATGTGTGCTAAAGCTATGAAAGATATGTGAAAGATGAGTAAAAGATATGATAAAAGATATCCCTAAGTGTCGAAGTCCCTCTCCTTTATTTAGGGAGAGGGGACTTGAAACGCTTGAGTCACATAAGCCAAACCCCGATCGGGGCCTCCTTAATCCGGGTTCATTGTCTTAATTTCTCCATTTAATGCTTAAGGAATCCTAAGCTATGCCTTTAAACACCTTAATTCTCCGGTTAATTGCATAGTTTAGGGTTTCCTTGAGCATCTAAATGAGTATCCTATGCTTGAGTTTGTGGGCTCCTTGCTTTGGGCTTCATTTTTGGTTTTCTTTCATTTTCATTTCAATTCATTTCACAAATCTTCATGCTTGGCTTGTCCTTCTCTTTTCATGGTCCATTCTTGTTTCCCTTAGCTTGTTGGACTTTGGTGCTTGCTAATTGTGTTAGGAAAAACCTCTAAATGCTTAGATTCCTACAAAACATAGCAAAAACGAGCAATGCACCTCGAACACGTAATTAGCTCATAAAAATACTAAACAAAGTGTAGTAATCATGTAAAATCGAGCTAAATTAGGGAGTAAAATCATATAAAAACTAGACATATCAAACAATATTACCGTAACAATATTACATTATGTGTTGAGTATATTTACATAAGTTAACTTAACTAATCGCCATTGCAGACCCCCGACTTTCCTGAAAACAAATCCAATAACGAATTTCACAATATCATAACTTCAATTTTATGTCAAACACTATGAGCACGTACATGAAACCGAAAGCGAACAATATAAAAATTAGATTATAACATGATTTAAAAAACATAAAGTCGGAAATTAATTCTTAAATCAATCGTAAATTAACAAAGCATAAATTAAAATTACTGCTCAATTACATCATGTCATAACTCTAACTTTTCGCAAAATTACTAGAACATTAAAATCGACATTAATAGCATGAACAATCGACAACAACAATATGAACACATACAATATCAAATTGAATATCAACATCTATCATATATAATGAGACTAATCAAAATTGAAGATAAAAATTGAAATAACGTTGATTTTTACCTCTTCGTTTTGTGTGTGAGCAAGGAGAAAGATGATAAGAAGCATTTTTACTTTTGCTTTTCAATTGATTCTCATTTATCTGTTCTTAAAGTTTGTGGATATTTTTAGGTTTTTTGTGATTTGGAGCAATTACGTTGTCAGTTACTTGAAAGAGATGGTAAGTTTGTAAAAAGAGAAAATTGATGTTTATTATGGGAGGTGGATGGACGGAAGGCTGCCTATTTATTATCTTGACATATTTTTTTGGGGCGACGTGGCTACACGAGAGCTGTTGAATCTTGTTGATCCAATAGTTCTTATTGATAGGACGTATATAAGAAACTTTTTTCGAGCGATTATAGAGCGTCCACATCATCTTTTTAAGTTTTTGGAAAGTTAATTTTTAGATCTTGTAAGATTATAAAAAAGATTCTGTGTAATATTTTTAATATCACACCCATTGTTTACGTAAAAAAAAATTAATTATCAATCTAACAAAAAAATATAATGCTAAACATTTCGAAACTTACGTATTTGGATTCTTAGCGAAAAATGCTTTGATTAGAGTATAAATTCTGTCTTTTTTACTACCGCATCGTTTATAATATGATAAAACTATTGTATAAAGTATGTGAAAAATTATTTAAATAACTATTAAAATTATATAAATGACTTTTAAAATAATTTTTAATTAATAGTTTAGTAACACTTAAGAATTAAATATTATATAGAAAACGATGGTGTACTACTTAGTTTATTATTAGTCGCGCATTGAAAAATAATGTATGTGTGGTAAATATATTACCTGTAAATAGTAAAGTGTCGCACATTGAAAAATCACTATAAGATAGGGTGATCATATGATTATAAATAGAAGTCATCCTTAAGCTTAGGTATAAACCCACAATTTTTAAAGTCTCTCAAGTATTGTGTTAGAGAGTTCTTAACAGTTTGTAATATAATCTTCACAATAGTGAAAATTATATCATTAAAAATTAATTTAGAAAAGTATCATAAATAAGAATTTTGGATGAAAAATTACTTAATGTGTTATTTGTTCCACATTGAAAAACAATGTAAGTGTTGTGAATATAAATATATTAACCACACTTACGAACTACCCATATAACAAGACCAAACCACTCGAGATTCATTTCACGCTACTCTCTTCCTCTCTCCAAAAACCCCAACCCATCATCCATTTCACGCTATACCCACCATATCTTCCTCTCTCTAATAACTGCCATCTACCCTATGCCGACGACCTCTCTCATTCTCTGGCTACTCTCTTCGGCTACTATCAATCAACGGTGAGATATTCATTTCACTTTTTTGTAGTGTTTCGGTCAAATTCATCACATCAATCCTCTAATTTCTCACATGTAAGTTCATAACTCTTACTAATTTCTCATTGTTTTCGTTTATTGCTTTATCTAATTCCATTCATGTTCTTAATCTCCCCCAACTTTGAATTACTCTAACCCTAATTTCATTTTCGTTACATTTCCCCCACCCCTCAAATGTCGTCAACAACCATCGAAGTCGTCGGAGCAGGATGCATGTACTATGATCCTTGTTTTGATTGTTGAATTGTTGGAGCATTTTGTGTTTTGCATTAATTAAGTTTGCATTTTTGGGAAATGTGATTTGTTTTACTGAATTTCTGGTTTTGTTTCGGTGAATTGTTTGAGAAATATGTTTTTTTATTTCTAGTTATGTCGATTTTGTGTTGTTTTTTATCATCTCGGAACTGTTATTTGTTTGAGTTATTATTTCTTTAAGAAATTGTTGGAGATTTTTTTAGTTTGATTAGTATATTTATCATTTATGTCAATTTTTATGTGTTTTTGATCCTTAGAATAAATTGGGAAATTGTTGGAGATTTTGTTTCATGTTTTTGATCAATTGTTGGAGTATTTTTCTGTCCAGGAATTGCTAGATACACTCAATTTCATTGTGTCATAGTATCTTGACTCATATTAGCCATTTTTGCCTTATCCGCGTTAAGTTGATACCATGTAGGTGCATGCTCTTTTCTGTACATATAAAGACAACCATGGAAAATTGTTGCAAAGGGTGTGTTGTCGATATTCAAGAAGAAGATAAATCACTTTTTATCAAGAATTATGTAATCGAGAAAAAACAGTCTATGAGATTTTCATTTGCTCTGTTAAAGGAAGTTAAACTTACTGGCAACCGGTATCAAGCCCAACATGATGTTTTTAATAATCAAGATCTCATGAATAAAATATTTAACCTACTTTATAGTCATGCGGATAAAGCAAAAATGGCTATGGTGTGTAAAAATTTGTCTCAATTGTTTCTCCTTCACCCAAGTGCACCTCGTATTGAAGTTGCGTACATGGTGTCTCTAAGAGTGAATGATGTCAATGGTGTAAGGATTGTTCGACGGGGCTCTAGAATAGTTTCTCAACCCTGTAATTTTTTTATGACGGATGATATTACCGCTACACTCATCCTGCATTATGAACAACAAAAAAACCGATATCAGAGTGCTCACCTTAATGATCTTGATGATATTGCAATTGGACAAGTTAAGGATTTGTTGCATGCTCTGGCTACCCTATCTACGGCGCGTAACACTGCAATTGACATTGCAGCACAGTTACTAACTCGTTCAAACTTATCTCATCTTGATCTATTTCATGTATTTGATGTATTAGGTGTGATATAAGTAAATCAAAAACTTATCACATTTTGCCAATGTACTGTCTACTTGTGTATTTTAAACATGTTGACCTTTTTGTCGAACTTTTTAATATGTATAATTATATAAGAGTCGAGTTTATATCATACTTTGTTGTAGTTTATAACAGTCGACCTTTTTGTTGTTGTATATACGTTACCTTTTTGAAATTGTTGCACTGTTGTTGTATATACGTTCTCAAGATGTTGGTATACATACCTGTCAATACTTAGATACATTCCTTTTAATATACTAGATACACTTCTAAACACTTGTTGGTATTCTTTTTAAACAGTTGATCATTGTTTTAAATTTACAAAAATGAAGGAGTTGGTGAAAACTAATGATGGTGGAACTACAAATAAAGAAAATAAGAAAACTACAGGTATTGATACACATCTTTAAATTGTTTAATACATGCGTCTATTACGAGATATATTCCTTCAAGGTGCTAGATGAATTCATGTAGGTTGCTAGATATGCTCCCTTATTTTATCAGATACATGCCTGTCTATTACGATTTACATTCATTCAAGGTGCTAGATGCATTTCTTTGTTGATGACTTTTTCACTCTTTTTAAATTACAGAAATGAAAAAGTTGTCAATAAATGATGATGGTGCAAGTACAAGGAAAGCAAACCAGAAAATAATGCCTAAAAAACCTCTTAAAAGGAAAAAAGATGATGATGTTGCGGCGTGTTTTTTGAAGACACGTATGTCTCCTAAAATGCTCTTTGCATTTATCACCAGTAATCTGAATGCACAACAAGTTGCCGATATAAAAGCCAAAGGGTTTGGGGGACTTCTTAATCTTAAAACGAACACCGTCCCAGGGGCCCTTGCTCATTGGCTAGTTACCAGATTCGACACATTGTCATCCTCTTTCCTGAAATGCCAACTTCAAATAACCGATGAAGATATTCATCTTGCGACTGGTATTCCATTAGGCCCAAATGAAGTAAAGATAGCCGCCCTATCAGACAAGAGTGAGGAGTTTGTTGAATTTAAGAGGAGTTGGTTGAAGCAGTTTACAAATGATCCGACAAAGGTTGATCCCACAAAGGTTGAGACAAAGGACATACTTAATCTGATGATAAGACAAAGAGAGGGCAGGGAAGAATTTAAAAGGAACTTCATTGTGTTTGTAGTCTCAACATTTCTAATGGGGGTAAAAGGGAATACTGCTAGCCTGAGAGTGTTGAAGTGTTTAAAGGATATATCATCAGTTTCATCATTAAACTGGTGTCAATTCACTAGAAAACAGTTTATTGAAGCTGTTGAATCTTGGAGAAGATCTAAGAATGATTATTTTAGGGGCCGATCATGGTTTTCGTGTTTCTCTATTTAGATAGAGTGTCCTATAGTTATTTCCCAGTTCCTCGAGTGTTCCCTACTCTAGCTAGATGGACAAAACATGCTATTACAGACAGACTTAAGTCTGAGATGGTACAAGGGTTCGGTAGGGGAGGTATTCAAGCTCGTATTGTGAAAGGTGCAGTTGAGGAAGAAAATTTCAATGTCCCAGCATCTAGTGCGCCTTCACCTCATCAAGAACAGAAGCCATCACCTCATCAAGAACAGAAGGCTAGTGAGCCATCACATATGCCTCATAAAGAACCACATAGTTTGATAAGTGAATATTTGTATGGTTTTAACCCCCAATTTAGCTCGGTTTTGTATGTCATTTGTGCTTTGTTAAGCCACTTTATGAGCTAATATCGTCTTCTAGGCGAATTCCTATGTTCTAACTTGTTTTGTAGGGAAAGTTACGTTTCTACGCCCTTTTTCTATACTCCCGAGCATTTGCCTAGAACCCGACGATTTAAGAAGCAAGCTTGACCAAGTGAAAGGCATTTCAAGAAGGTTCACTAATTCGAAAGAGAGAAGAAGCAAAGACAGTTTCGTAGTTGTCGGAAGATCAATCAATTAGGCGGAAGAATTCATCGCTTTACATCAAACCCTATCAACAAACCCGACTCAAGAAGTCAAGGGGGATGTTGGAAGTCAAGTCAAAGCAAAGGAAGATGAAACGTTAGTCAAGAGCTTCCAGAAGACCACATACCCGATCGGGTAAGTGTGCTGATCCGAGCATGGCGGCTTCTTTTTCCTACTTTTGTCCTATGTGTTTAATGCCCGACCTCTTCTCCACAAAACCCTAATACTATAAATAGATGCTCTAGCCCCTCATATCATATCATCCATCTAACACAACAACCTTCTTCTCATACTTCTCTTCTCTTCTTACATTTCTCCTTAGATTAGGAGGAGGGGGAACTAGCCTCCCTTCTCTCATTTTCTTCTTCTTTAGTCTTTAGTTCTTAGATTATTTCTGTCCTTTTCATATCAAAACTTTATTTTAGATTAATAAGAGTTTCAATCTTTGTAATCTACTTTGTTGGGTACAAGTGTTGTAATTCAAGGAACGATTATTCTATGCAAGGGATTTCTATTATTGTTATCGCTTTCGTTCATGATCGTCACCTAGGTATTCCCACTTTATCCTCTGTTTAATGTCCTTTATTGTTTTCTATTTTGATTGTTATTCTCTTTACATATTGTCTTAGATTCATTTTAGTACCGTTATAATCGTTGTTTCATTTCCTAGATTGTCAATTTGCGTCGTTATTATCGCCTTATAAAGAGTCTTAAATTATTGTCAAAATCAAATAAACATGTTAATCCTAGTTTTCATTGTTAATATAATTTTAGATTTAGACATTATCATGAGTAAGTAGTCACCTTTCTAGGGTGTAGGGTAGCCATGTTAGATTGATTCAAAGATGTTAATTGGATAAAAGAAATTATGCCTTTAAAACGTTGTGTCTATGCATGTTTGGATTGTAACGATAGTTAACGACTTCTGGCCTGAAATCATCGACTAAAATGGAATTCTTTTCCAAGGTAGACATACGAGAATTGAATAGACAAAGCATGACATGGTAGATTAAGACCTAGTAAATCGCCTAAAAAGCCTGCAAGACCATCTGATCTATGATTGTAATGAACACATCATTCTTACGAACTCACAATGAATTATTTGCATGTTCCATATCCAATTTCATCAATATATCAATCTTCATGTGTGAACCTACTTCCCTAGATGCTTTTCATCACTTGCTTTATTGTTTTCATTTGTTTTTATTTTGTTTTTATTTATGCTTTATATTAGTTTAGATATCAAAATCCCAAAACCCATATTTTCGTTAGATAAAACCCAATTGCGAGACATTTCACATCTTATAGGAAACACCATCTCCCTGAGGATCGACCCCTACTTCCCTAATTATATTTATTTGTTATTAGCCTAGTCTGGGTAATTTATCTTTGATTAGGGTACGCGACAACCCAATCAGAGCCATCACATATGCCTCATCAAGAACCACATATGCCTCATCAAGAACCGGAGCCTTGCAATATTCTTAAGAGCAGTAAAAAGAGAAGCAACTGCTCTATCAAGAATTTGGCAGAATGTGCAAATTTCCTTGCTTCTGCCTATGAAAGCTTCTCAGAGGCAATCGTACAAGCTAAAACCAATTGGCCTAATTATAAATCTGTACAACAGATGGCACAAATGGCAGAGGTTCTAAGTGATTGCTCATACTCATCACAAAAAACAACAGACACTGTTGAGAATGACAAAGTTGAAGAGAAGGGGGCATTTTCTAATGACAAAGTTGAAAAGAAGGGGGAATGTTCCAATGAAGCTGACAAAGAGGAACTGGATGATAATGACAAAAGAAAAAGATTTGCTGATTTGGGTAAGCAAACATTTGAAACTGAGGATGATTTGTGGGCGGCTCTTATCAAACTAGAAACTGCTTTGGCGAAACGGACACTCAATGAGACGAGTAATGCTATGAACTTTCAGAACAAAGAAAAAGTCCCTAAGCCCAAGTCTTCTTCTCCTATTCTGATTGATTCTGAGTCTCAAGAGTTTGAGCCATTTGAGCCTGTTCATCATACGCGGAAAAAAGCAAAAGCCTCAATACCTCTCTGTCGGTCTCTACGGGTTACATACCCCTGTCCACCAAAGTTTACACCTCCTTCCTTCCCAATGCCCTGTGGTATTAGCCCACCCTCATTTAGATTGCTTAGTTCAGAATCACAAGATGATGATCATATAAATGAGGAGGCACTCAATGATCATATAAATGAGGAGGCGCTCAATCCACTTACTGTTTCACCCATTTCATCATTGCCCCCAGAGCCAGAGGTGGTTAAGAGGGATAGATTTCCGTCTGAGATTTTTAAGTCGCCCTTTTTTGTAAGGAATACTAAGGTTGTGAGTGAGTTTAATCAATCATAAAAAGAACTTGTGGAGTTTTTGTCTAACGAATTGCTTGATGATAGGTATAAATCTCGGAGATTTGACCCTCTGCCAAGTTTTCTATTATAGTACACTTGATTGTCTTCCTTTCGGCTTTTGTCCATATAGTTGTATGATGATAAGTGAATATTTGTATGATTTTAACCCCCAGTTTAGCTCGGTTTTGTATGTCATTTGTGCTTTGTTAAGCCATTTTATGAGCTAATATCGTCTTCTAGGCGAATTCCTGTGTTCTAACTTGTTTTGTAGGGAAAGTGACGTTTCTACGCCCTTTTTCTATATTTCCGAGCATTTGCCTAGAACCCGACGATTTGAAGATGCAGGCTTGACCATGTGAAAGGCATTTCAAGAAGGTTCACTAACTTAAGAGAGAGAAGAAGCAAAGACGGTTTCGTAATTGTCGGAAGACCAATCAATTAGACGGGAGAATTCATCGCTTTACATCATATCCAAGCAACAAACCCGATTGTAGAGTCAAGGGGGATGTTGTAAGTCAAGTCAAAGCGAAGGAAGTTGAAAAGTTAGTCAAGAGCTTCCAGAAGACGACTTACCCGATCGGGTAAGTGTGTACCCGATCGGGTATGTGTGCTGCTTCGAGCATTGCGGCTCCTTCTTCCTAAATTTGCCCTATGTATTTAATGCCCGACCTCTTCTCCACGAAACCCTAATACTATAAATAGATGTGCTAAGCCCCTCATATCATCCATCCATCATACACTATCTTACACAATCTAATCCTATATTTCATATAATCTTCTTATTAGTTTTCTCTTTAGTTTAGTCTTTCTAGTTTAGTCTATCTTCTTCTTTTGTCTTTTGTTTTAATTCATTTCTGTCCATTTCATATCAAAACATTAGCTTAGTTCAATTAGAATTTCAATCTTTGTATCTACTAGTTGGGTTCAAGAGTTGTAATTCAAAGTACGGTATTTCTATGCGAAGGATTTCTATTATTGTTATCACTTTCATCGTTGATCGTCACCTAGGTATTCCTAATTTATCCTTTGCTTATTGTTCTCTATTGTTTTCCATTTGATTGTTACTTTCTATTCGTATCATTTAGATTCGTTTTTATGTCGTTATAATCATAGTTTAATTTCTTAGATTTACATATAGCGTCGTTATTATCGGCACATAGAGAGTCTAAATTATTGTCAAAATCAACTAAATATGCCTATCTTAACGTTCATTGTTAATATCATCTTAGTCATAAACATAATCATGAGTGAGTAGTCACCTTTCTAGGGTGTAGGGTAGCCATGTTAGATTGATTAAAAGATGATAATTGGATAAAGGAAATTGTGCTTTTAAAACATTGTGTCTATGCATGTTTGGACTTTAACGATAGTTGACGATTCTTGATCACAATCATTGACTAGTGTGGAATTCTTTTCCAAGGTAGATATACAGGAATTGAATAGACAAAGCGTGACATAGTGGATTAAGACCTAGTAAATCGCACTAAAAGCCTGCTAGACCATCTGATCTATGATTGTAATGAACACACCATTCTTACGAACGCTCAATGAATTATTTGCATATCCTAAATCCAATTTCATTAATATGTCAATCTACATGTGTGAACCTACTTCCCTAGATGCTTCTCATTAGTGTTAATTTATCATTTGCTTTATTGTTTTCATTTCAATTTGTTTTTATTTTGTTTTTATGCCACTTGTTAGTTTAGACATCACAAAATCCAAAACCCAGAAAATCATTAGATAAAACTCAATTGTGAGACGATTCACAATCCATAGGAAACACCATCTCCCTGAGTATCGACCTCTACTTCCCTAATTACATTAATTTGTTATTAGCCTAGTTTGGGTAATTTATCTTTGTATCGGGCTTGCGACAGGCACGATCAAATTTTGGCGCCGTTGCCGGGGAGCACGGTTTAGTTTTCCTTTTTATTGTGATTTTAATCACGATTAGTTTTATCTAGTCTTTAGGAACTCAAAATCCTTTAGACCTCTCTTGATTTTTCATCTTAGCTTTTCTATCTTATGCCCAGATCTTCTAGACTAGGGACCCCTATTCCTTTAGACCCCGAACTAGAAAGAACTCTCCGTAGGAAATTAAAGCTAATCAACGAAATTTCAAAAGCTTCTGACATTTCAAGTTTAGATCGTATTCGTGAGAAATACTCGGATATCTTACCTAATCTTGAAGGAGAAGAAGATCCATTTTCCTCTCCATTTCAAAAATTCAATCAACTTTCGACCAACATTCCATCTTCATCTTCACAAACAAAAATGGTTCGACTTTCCGACCATTCTAAACCCACCGCAGATACACTTCCAAAAGGTATCGCTACACCTCAAATTACAGCTCAAAACTTCGAAATCAAACCTGCCTTCATCAATTTAATAGAAAGAAATCAATTTGGAGGCAATGCCACAGAAGATCCCAACCTTCATATCCAAAACTTCTGTGACTATTGCTCCACGATTAGACAAACTGGAGTATCCCAAGAACAGATTAGGGAAATGCTCTTTCCCTTCTCTTTAAGAGGAAAGGCAAAACTCTGGATCAATAGTCTTGACCGAGTTGCCTTAGGAATAGTCGACTGGGATGGTCTAGCTCTTGCTTTCTATCAAAAGTACTTCCCACCAGAACGGACCGCACTCTTACGAAGTCAAATTACTGGATTCCGTCAGAGGGGCGACGAAAGCCTTTATGAGGCATGGGAAAGGTACAAAGAATTACAAAGAGAATGCCCTCATCATGGCCTTGATTCATGGTTCCTGCTATCACATTCTACAACGGTTGTTGTGGCGAATCGCGTCGTATCCTCGACTCCGCTAACAATGGTCGTTTCGATCAAATCGATGTAGAGATAGCTAGTGCGACTATCGAGTCAATGGCAATCCACGATTCTCAGTATAGCAACTCGCGTGCTATACCGCTCAAAGCCAAGCAGGATGATTCAAGTAAAGTAGCACTCCTGGAAGCCCAATTAGCCCTTCTGCAGCAACAAGTAGGAAGCTCTTCCCAATCCAAGGAGCATATCAACGTCACTAACCACGTAGTGGTATGTGAGACATGTGGGATTGGAGGGCATAGTTTTCAAGAATGTAGAAGTTCAATAGAGCAAGTCAATGCCTATCAAGGATATAGGCAGGGCAACGCTTTCTCAAACTTCTATAACGAAAACACAAAAAACCACCCGTTTTGTCCTACAAAAGTACCAATGTTCAAAATCCCCACCAACAAACTCAACAACCATTCATACCACACCAACAAAAGCCTTACAATCCACCTGGTTTTCAAAACCAGAGACCTTCATTCCAACCTAACTTCAATCAACCATATCAAAATCAACCTCAACACCAACCACCTCAAAATCAAGGCCAACCAAATGACTCAAGTTTGAGCAAAATTGAATCCATGCTTCTGCAAGTTGTTCAAAAACAGGATTCAATGTTTGCTCAATTTCAAAAGAGTGATCAAGCTAAAGATGCTGCCATCAAAATGCTTGAAACTCAAATGGCCCAATTGGCTACCTCTATTACCCAAAGAAAACAAGGCCAACTCCCACCTCATGGTGAGCAACCGAGGGACACCGCAAATGCTATCACCCTTAGAAGTGGTACCACTTATACGGAACCTCAGCAACCCAAAGAACCAACAGTTGAGCCTTCACCAGTAGAAAGCCAAAAAGAAACCCAACCATCCACCGCTAAGGAAGCGGAAGATAAGCATGAAAAGAAGGATGAACTTGAAAAGGAACCCATCAAAATTCAAGTTCCATTTCCCCAACATTTGAGGAGAAATCATAAGGAAACCCAATTCGGTAAATTCATGGAAGTTGTCAAAAACCTCCAGGTAACGGTTCCCTTCACTGAATTAATCACTCAAATCCCTTCTTACACGAAATTCATGAAGGATATTCTAACAAAGAAGAGGACTCTGGATGATGTTGAAATCATCGCTTTCACCGCCGAATGCAGTGCGTTATTGCAAAATAAGTCCCCTCCTAAGTTAAAAGATCCTGGTAGTTTCTCTATACCTTGCACTATAGGCACCTACACTATTGATAAAGCTTTATGCGATCTAGGTGCTAGTGTAAGCGTTATGCCCTATTCCATTTGCGAAAAATTGAATATGGGAATTCTGAAATGCACAAGTATCACCCTGCAAATGGCAGATCGTTCTCTAAAACAACCTATGGGAGTTTTAGAAGATGTACCTGTTAGAGTAGGAATGTTTTTCATTCCGGTCGATTTTATAGTGTTAGATATGGCAGAAGATTCGCAAATCCCTATCATTCTAGGAAGGCCATTTCTACACACTGCGGGAGCAGTAATCGATGTCAAGAATGGAAAATTAACATTGGAAGTAGGTGATGATAAGGTCACCTACAACTTAAACAGTGCAATGAAGAGCCCTATGCTCAAAGAGCCTTGCTGTTTTCTTGACATTGTCGACTCAATCATTGATGAATCTCTGTGTCCATCAATAATTGAGGATCCTTTAGAAGCAATTTTGTTGTTAGAGGATATCTCTGAGAATGACAATTTTGAGATCAGTGAGCTGGAAAGGGACTTGACTGGTAAAGACATACCGTCTGAAGAAGTTGAGGAGTTCATAAGCTTAATTGATGCTCCTGCCAAGGCAGAAGTACATAACCCTGAACTTAAACCTCTTCCCTCAAATCTAAATATGCTTTTTTAGATGAATCTGAATATTGCCCGGTCATAGTGAGTGCTCTCCTAGACGAAAATCAGTTAAACTCACTATTGATTGTTTTGAGAAAACATAAAAAGGCAATAGGCTATAAACTTGAAGACCTCACAGGCATAAGCCCCGACTTTTGCACGCATAAAATTAACTTAGAAGAAGGCCAAAGATCTTGTGTTCAAGTTCAACGCCGTCTTAACCCAAACATGCAAGAGGTAGTTAAAGCTGAAGTTCTGAAATTGCTAGATGCTGGCATAATCTATGCAATTTCTGACTCAAAATGGGTTAGCCCTGTCCAAGTTGTTCCCAAGAAAGGAGGAACAACAGTAGTCAAGAATGAGAAGAATGAACTCATCCCCACAAGGATTGTGACGGGATGGCGTATGTGCATTGACTACAGGAAGTTGAATCAATCAACTCGAAAAGATCACTATCCTCTGCCTTTCATTGATCAAATGCTAGAGAGGTTAGCTTGCCACAAATATTTCTGTTATTTAGATGGTTACTCAGGAGTTTTCCAAATTTCTATCCACCCTGAGGACCAAGAGAAAACCACCTTCACATGTCCCTATGGCACTTTTGTTTATCGCCGAATGCCATTTGGCTTGTGTAATGCACCTGCAACTTTCCAGCATTGCATGACTAGTATCTTTTCCGATTTTGTTGAGACTATCATGTAAGTATTCATGGACGACTTTAGCGTCTATGGCATTTCCTTCGATAATTGTTTGACAAATCTGTCGAAAGTGCTAAAACGCTGTGAAGAAGTCGACCTTGTTCTCAACTGGGAAAATTGTCACTTCATGGTGAACGAAGGTGTAGTTTTAGGACACATCATTTCTGAAAGAGGTATTGAAGTGGATCGAGCTAAGATCCAACTTATTGAACAACTGCCACCACCTGCTAATGTAAAAGGAATCAAGAGTTTCCTTGGCCACGCCGGTTTCTACCGACGGTTTATTAAAGATTTTTCTAAAATAGCCAAGCCCCTGACTGAACTCCTTTTTAAGGATGCGCCTTTTAATTTCACGAAGGAATGCCTTGAGGCATTCAACAAAATCAAACGTGCTCTAATCACCGCACCTATAATCCAGTCACCTGATTGGAATCTTCCATTTGAGCTTATGTGCGATGCGAGTGATTACGCTGTTGGAGTTGTTTTGGGGCAAAGAAAGGAAAAGTTCCTTCATGCTATTTACTATGCTAGTAAAACGCTAGATCCTGCCCAAATCAACTATGCCACCACTGAAAAAGAACTTCTCGCCATTGTCTACGCCTTAGACAAATTCCGTTCTTACCTTATAGGATCAAAAGTCATTGTTTACACTGATCACGCTGCTTTGAAATATCTGCTTTCAAAGAAAGAGGCAAAACCTCGACTTATCCGATGGATCTTACTCCTTCACGAGTTTGATCTAGAGATCCGGGATAAGAAAGGAGCAGAAAATGTAGTCGCTGACCATCTTTCAAGGATAAGAGTAACTGAAATAGGATTGCCAACACCAATTAATGATTCGTTTGCTGATGATTCATTAATGGCAATTGCTGACTCTTCTCCTTGGTATGCTGATATGGCCAATTTTCTTGTCAGTCGACAGCTACCTTCTGACCTTTCTTATAACCAAAGGAAGAGATTTTTGCATGATGCAAAATTCTTCGTTTGAGATGACCCTTATCTTTTCAAGCAGTGTTCTGATGGTCTTTACAGACGATGTATCCCCCAGTGGGAAGTTAAAGGAGTTTTAGAAGGATGCCACTCATCTGCTTATGGTGGTCATCATGGTCCGTCCAAGACCGTAGCCAAAGTCTTACAATCCGGGTTTTTCTGGCCCACGATGTTTAAAGATTCAAAAGATTTTGTTATGGCTTGTGACGCTTGTCAACGAATGGGTCAAATATCCAAGAGACATGAGATGCCTCAAAACGGCATATTAGAAGTTGAGGTATTCGATGTTTGGGGTATTGACTATCAAGCAAGGACCATTCCCTTCTTCTAACGGAAATCGTTATATTCTAGTCGCTGTTGACTATGTTTCCAAGTGGGTAGAAGCAATTGCCACTTCCACTAATGATGCTAGAGCTGTGATACGGCTATTTAAGAAGATCATCTTTCCACGTTTTGGTGTACCCAGAGCCGTGATTAGTGATCGAGGAACTCATTTTGGAGAGAAGCAGTTAGATACTCTGCTTGCTAAATATGGTGTGTATCACAGACGAGGATTAGCCTACCATCCTCAGACCAGTGGTCAAGTAGAAGTCTCAAATAGAGAGTTGAAAACAATTCTTCAGAAAGTAGTCTCAAGATCTAGAACTGATTGGAGTAATAAGCTCGATGACACCTTGTGGGCTTATCGCACAGCTTTCAAAACCCCGATTGGAACATCTCCTTATTGATTGGTTTATGGAAAGGCATGTCATCTTCCTGTCGAGTTAGAATATAAAGCTTACTGGGCTATCAAAGAACTTAACCTAGACACTAAGCTTAGCGTTGATAGAAGACTTTTGCAACTAAATGAGCTAGAGGAATTTCGTTTACAAGCTTATGAGAATTCTAGAATCTATAAAGAGAAAACGAAGCGTTGGCACGACAAGAGGATACTTAAGAAAGAATTTAATGTCGGTGACCAAGTACTTCTTTTCAACTCCCGTCTGAAAATCTTTCCAGGAAAACTTCGATCCCGATGGTCTGGACCATTCACTGTCACATATGTGAGTAAGTACGGCTATGTGGAACTCATGACTAGCAATGGTGAGAAATTCAAAGTTAATGGACACAGACTGAAACTCTACTATAGCAATTCTATCATCGGATTTTTAGATATTGTCTATACGGAGCGTCCATTACAGACCCAATGATTTTATAGAAAAATTCGTCGAGCAAGACGTTAAACAAGCGCTTCTCGGGAGGCAACCCGTGTTTTCCCATTTTGCATTTTCCCTTTTACGTTGTTTTGTTAGATTTCTTTGCAGATGAAAGAGTTTTTGAAGAATCTCTGAAGACCTTCCTTGTCAAGTCCAAAAGGCTAGCCTGGGGGAATCCGCGCTGACTAGTAAGCTTCATTCTTCTTTCATTTTTCCTTTCTTCCCATTAAGCATCTCATTGCATATTTGGTTTTTGTGCTCACATTGAGGACAATGTGATGTTTAGCTTGGGGGAGGGATTGCATTTTCCCATTTTTGCATTTTAGTTATATTTTTCAAATTTTTGAATAAGAAAGAGAAGATTTTAGAGAGAAGATTTTTAAATTTTGAACACAATTGAATGCTTTTCATGCTTTGCTTGCTTGTTTACTATGCTATCATGTTACATTTCCCAAACTTAGAATTTTCGAAAGATAATGATTCAATATTTATTGAATTTTGCATGCATGGGGAAGTCTTGTACACAGTAGGCATGGAATGAATCTATAGATGAGTACGCTTGATCTTGACATTTGGCAAACTACATATATTGTAAGGTAGAACCTCCTTAGACTGGTACATCCATACCCAGTCTCATTTAGGTGTGTGTAGTGCTCCTTGTGATGTGTGTCATGTCAAAACTCATAAGTATGGTTCTCCTTTCATTTCTATAAGCATTGCATTCATGATTCACTGAGATTTGAAGCCTTTTTCACTTTAATTTACCCCTCAAAATTAGCCCCTTCATACAATTGCTTCACAAAATAATAGCTACAAACAAAAACTGCCTACCTTTTGAGCTAGAAGCTAGAATATGGTGTATGGGTGCTCTTTCGAGAAGATTTGTTCTTATCTGTCAAAGTGAATTTGGAAGAACGAAAAAGTTCAAGAAGTGAAGTTGTGTTCAGAAAAAGAAAAGAGAAAAAAAAAAGAAGAAAAATAGAAAAATCAAAGAAAAAAAAGAAAAAGAAATAAGAAAAGAAGTTATGAGTATCTCCTAAGAAATGTCAAATGATTAGAAGGAGTTTACCCTTGTGTTTCGTGTGTAATAAGCCAATCTGTTCACTCTGGCTTCGCTAATTGTCTTGTGGGAATTAACCGGAAGTTTGGATTGAGTATCCATTTATCATTGGTCAGTTGCTGGCTCATTCTAATCTTCACATGACCATAACTGTTTGTCCACCTTTCGCCCATTTCCCAAAGCCTTCTTCTCATTTTTTCGGCTTCTTTTCTATGTGCATTGTGATCTTTGACTTGTGTTTTGAATTGTTTACCATATTAGACTGCGGACACATTTTCATGAGTCGTAGATAGGTAAGTGTCTCAAAACATTTACACAAAAAGAAATCACCTTTTATATACAATGAGTGTTCGAGTGTACCGTGAGAGTCCATTTGTCAAAAGATCATGCAAGAGCCGAAATTCTGTAGTGAAATCCTTTGCGCTACGCCGTTATGTAAATCACAGCCATGTTTATGTATCATTCTTGCCCACGTTGCTTCTGGGTTATGATTCATTATGTTTTCAAAGCTTTATGTTGAGATTTGTTTCTTGATGGTATAGTAGCCAATGCTTGCAACCTTGTCCTGGTATTGTATGTTATGTTTACTTGAGGACAAGCAAAGGTTTAGCTTGGGGGAGTTTGATAAGTGAATATTTGTATGATTTTAACCCCCAGTTTAGCTCGGTTTTGTATGTCATTTGTGCTTTGTTAAGCCATTTTATGAGCTAATATCGTCTTCTAGGCGAATTCCTGTGTTCTAACTTGTTTTGTAGGGAAAGTGACGTTTCTACGCCCTTTTTCTATATTTCCGAGCATTTGCCTAGAACCCGACGATTTGAAGATGCAGGCTTGACCATGTGAAAGGCATTTCAATAAGGTTCACTAACTTAAGAGAGAGAAGAAGCAAAGACGGTTTCGTAATTGTCGGAAGACCAATCAATTAGACGGGAGAATTCATCGCTTTACATCATATCCAAGCAACAAACCCGATTGTAGAGTCAAGGGGGATGTTGTAAGTCAAGTCAAAGCGAAGGAAGTTGAAGCATTAGTCAAGAGCTTCCAGAAGACGACTTACCCGATCGGGTAAGTGTGTACCCGATCGGTTATGTGTGCTGCTTCGAGCATTGCAGCTCCTTCTTCCTAAATTTGCCCTATGTATTTAATGCCCGACCTCTTCTCCACGAAACCCTAATACTATAAATAGATGTGCTAAGCCCCTCATATCATCCATCCATCATACACTATCTTACACAATCTAATCCTATATTTCATATAATCTTCTTATTAGTTTTCTCTTTAGTTTAGTCTTTCTAGTTTAGTATAGCTTCTTCTTTTGTCTTTTGTTTTAATTCATTTCTGTCCATTTCATATCAAAACATTAGCTTAGTTCAATTAGAATTTCAATCTTTGTATCTACTAGTTGGGTTCACGAGTTGTAATTCAAAGTACGGTATTTCTATGCGAGGGATTTCTATTATTGTTATCACTTTCATCGTTGATCGTCACCTAGGTATTCCTAATTTATCCTTTGCTTATTGTTCTCTATTGTTTTCCATTTGATTGTTACTTTCTATTCGTATCATTTAGATTCGTTTTTATGTCGTTATAATCATAGTTTAATTTCTTAGATTCACATATAGCGTCGTTATTATCGCCACATAGAGAGTCTAAATTATTGTCAAAATCAACTAAATATGCCTATGTTAACTTTCATTGTTAATATCATCTTAGTCATAAACATAATCATGAGTGAGTAGTCACCTTTCTAGGGTGTAGGGTAGCCATGTTAGATTGATTAAAAGATGATAATTGGATAAAGGAAATTGTGCTTTTAAAACATTGTGTCTATGCATGTTTGGACTTTAACAATAGTTGACGATTCTTGATCACAATCTTTGACTAGTGTGGAATTCTTTTCCAAGGTAGATATACAGGAATTGAATAGACAAAGCGTGACATAGTGGATTAAGACCTAGTAAATCGCACTAAAAGCCTGCTAGACCATTTGATCTATGATTGTAATGAACACACCATTCTTACGAACGCTCAATGAATTATTTGCATATCCTAAATCCAATTTCATTAATATGTCAATCTACATGTGTGAACCTACTTCCCTAGATGCTTCTCATTAGTGTTAATTTATCATTTGCTTTATTGTTTTCATTTCAATTTGTTTTTATTTTGTTTTTATGCCACTTGTTAGTTTAGACATCACAAAATCCAAAACCCAGAAAATCATTAGATAAAACTCAATTGTGAGACGATTCACAATCCATAGGAAACACCATCTCCCTTAGGATTGACCCCTACTTCCCTAATTACATTAATTTGTTATTAGCCTAGTCTGGGTAATTTATCTTTGTATCGGGCTTGCGACAGGCACGATCATATGACAATTTGTACTATGTGTATATGTAGTGAGATTTTTCATGACTGACAACCATCAGCTGAACTGCGGAGATTTGAATACACTTATTTAGGGTGATATGGTGTGCAAGCATGTTATCCATGCTTGGTGTCACATCCTAAACAAGGCTGAGAAATGCAAATCCCGTAATTCACCATCACGGTTGTATCTAACAAGTGAATTTGATGCTGTGAGTCTGATTTTAAGAACTTTTTTGTTGAGTTTATAGGTAAATAATTCCAAATTTTGTATCTAGGTTAATGCTTGATGTTTTTTTGGCAGAATGATATTGAAAAAGACTTTGTGGGAGCATCACTAGTAAGTATTTATTCTTTGATCAGTGTTCCTTTTATTTTCTATTAAGGGTACCCGGCCTCCTCGTAAAAACACATGCCACGTATATGTATCTGACAGGCAGATGGAGGTATCTACCATGCCACATATATGTATCCATCCCCTTCACCATTGCTAGATACATTCCATTACACTACTAGATACATTCCATTTGGCTGCTAGATACACTCCATTTGGCTGCTAGATACACTCCATTTGGCTACTAGATACACTCCATTTGGCTGCTAGATACACTCCATTTGGACTATAAAGAATTTGTGATATTTAGGAACTATCTTAAAATTTTGTTCCTAATTTTCAGGTTTTTGTTCCCGTGCTGTTGCCAAAACCACTCACTTTTTGTTTCAACTTTCTTACTTCAAAGCTGGATGTCCTCAATCCGATGAAAATAAATTCTGCCCCGTATGAAAACATGATTAAAGTTAAGGTAAGATTACAATAGCATGTAATTTAATTATATTTCTTAAAACCTTTTTTCCTTTCCGAGTTTCTTCACTTTTCTGCTTGATTTTTTTAGCGCAGAGAGACTTTGCTCGTTTGAAAGAAATAATGCCACATATAGGCTCAGTGTATATGCATACAGTAGAAGAATTTGTTCCCAAATCAAATCTTGGCAACAACACTGATTCTGGAATTTACATGATGCGTATATTAGAGACCTACAAAGGAAGCAAAAGACGCTTTTCCATAGGCCTACTTGAAGTAAGATTATTAATAAGTGGACATTTACAACAAAACCTTCTATGTATTGATGTTTATAACAAATTTTATGTTTGTTTTTTTGTAGAGCCATCAAGTGAAACTTTTTAGTTTGAGGGCTTGTTGTAAAATTTTAAATTTCGATAAAACCGTTTTAAAAGTAACGTTCAGTTTGATTCTCGTGCTTTCTGATTTACTGTCAAGTAAGTATGTCTTTAAACACTTCAAAAATATGTACGCTTCATTGATTAGAATGTATATTTGGCAACTAACTTTTTTTTTGTACAAGTCACACAGAATTACCAAATGAACCTAAACCGCCATATCCGTACTCAGATGAAGATATTTTTGGTTTTGTTTTCAACAATCGAAGAGATGGAAAGTAAGTTTATTTTTTTTAATTTTTTTGATGTATATCTTATTTATTTTTGTATTTGCAATAGTCTAATCACAATTATTTTTAGTTACTTAAAGGAGGTTCTCGTTGACACGGAGTGGATGGAAGTTACACGTGGAGGGTTGCGAAGCTTGAAAAAGCGCGCTTGGATAATGTGCATAGTGAGAATATGATAATATCATAATATGCAATAGTCTGCATTCTATACTATAAGAATAAACACAAATGTCCATGTCTTCTAACACAACCTACTTGTATGTAGGTGATTGACATGTTTGGTGTGCTTAAGACGCTCAATAGGGATGATATTCTATACTTACCTACAAGAGTAAAGGTTAGTGTTCCTTACCCTTGTTATCTGTCGTATTAGTGTTGTTTATTTGTCGGCTGTGTTCTAAGCCTCCTATGCCTTCTCATTTTCAACTGACTGGCAGTATGCTAAGCTTGGATCGGATAAGAAATCTATTTGGGGCCCTTATCTTAAGAATCACTATATACCAAAAAAATTGGGAGCACTATTGATAAGGTAATTCATTATGAACTACATACACTTATTATTTTATTCTACATATTAGTTAATTCTAACATTAACCTTTTTCAAGTTCAACCTTATAGGTGTTTTTTGCACTTGGTAATGAGCAAGGAGATCACTGGTTCGCTTGTGTTGCTCATCTGAAGAAGGGACAAAACTATATATGAGACTCTCTCATGCCAAACGCTGCTAGTGATCAGATGGCTGGAAGTTCTTACGTAAATGACATTGTAACTTTTCTAATTCTTTTATTTTGTTTTCTTCAATCCATGTTTGTATATGGTGATTTTACGTGGTACTAATTTCCTTTTTTTTTTGTATGTTAGATCTTCAACTTCGAAACTGTCTTATTCCAAGAAAAACTTCAAGATGGTTGCAAAAAGCTAAGAGGCATTAGCTTAAATCTGTGTATGTATTTGGATGTTACAAAAAGATAGAGTTGTTTAAATTATATGGATTTGATAGAGTTGTTTAAATAGGTTTGATTGCGGTCTTCTGACTGACTTCAGTCTATGGAAGGACAAGAATCATTTCAAAGTGAGATTTTTTTTTCGTCATTTATTCTTTTTTTTTAGGATAAAACGACTACCGAATTCATAGTCCGGTAACTCAGCTGTGTAGCTTATTGGCGTGGGATGCGTATAAGGTGTTTCGTATCACAATTCGTAATTACTAATACTTCTATAATTTGCCAACGGTTTACTTTTGCAGAATATGCCCTCTTACCGAGACAATATTTTGCTCTCACTTATAAAATGGGAGAAGAATAAAAAAAGGGTATCGCCTTACAACCTCACAATTTGTAATTTATCAAAATGATATTTGACCTTGGTAGATACACTCATTATACCTTTGTAATCATTATTGAATGTATATGGAGATGATATTTCACCTTTTTTTGCAGGTGTTCTCTTAAGGTAAGCAAATGTTAAACAAATGAGGTGATGGTTAAGATTATGTTGCAACCTGTCTTAAGGACATCTGTCAGATAACATTCAGATTGGTGAACACTCGTAGATATGAGGCGATGGATGATATGTAGTTCTGTAATTTTTGTGGTTATTGTAGAATTATCGATACTTGTTTGTACTACAAATACTTAAAAGAGTTGTAAAACAAAATTTGGTAGTTGCAATGGGAAAAAGAGAATGTTATGGCGTGTATACATTTTTTTGCCTAGATTTTTGTGTCTGGACTCGCCACGAGGCTTGTTGACAATCTAAACAAGCGTATCTATCCAAAATTATCAATAATTTTAACTGCTGATTATGACAAATTACCAACAAATTATCCACGCGTTCTTTTCGAACATGTGGTGTTTTTAACAAGTAAAACACTTGTTTTTATTATCATAATAAAAATCTCAAAATAATACTCCTCACGTCTTAACAAGTAAACCACAAGTAATGATTAAGTTAACGAATAGGAACAACAAAAATCAGGAACAATAAAAATTAAAAATCAGGAACAACAAAAATCGAATACACTCCATTGCTAGATATATTCCATTACACTGCTAGATACATTCCATTTGGCTGCTACATACATTCCATTTGGCTGCTAGATACACTCCATTTGGCTGCTAGATACATTCCATTTGGCTGCTAGATACACTCCATTTCGCTGCTAGATACACTCCATTTCGCTGCTAGATACACTCCATTTGGCTACTAAATAAACAATCATATGGAACTCCGAAGCATTTCAAATAGATTGTTTTACATTAAAATCAAATAGATTGTTTTACATTAAAATTCAATTCATTTTGTTGCGCTCAAAACAAACAAAACATAAATCAGTTTAGAGACGTAAATCACTTTTGAGGGAGTCGACTTGGGCAATTTCTACTATCATGGTGAGTCATTTCACCGCAAGCACGACAATTTCTCAGAGGCTTCGCATTTTCTAAGACTGCTTTTTCCTTGTTTGAAGTAATCCTCTTTCTTGATCCCTTATTCTTGCACTCTCGTGGTGGTAGAACACTCGCTTCAGTTGGTATTTTTGACCCAATAAGCATCTCAATCTCAGCTTTCTTGTTTTTTGACTTCCCATGCTTAACGGAAATAATCAATTTCTCATTGAAACTCTGAAGCATTTCAAGTAACTCACCACCGTGTTCCTCATTATCCTCAACAAGTGAGACGGAAGTAAATACCTCTGACCACAATTCACTTATATTGTTTTGGCGGCTTTCAATTGACATGCAATCCGCTAGCAGTGATGTTCCAACAACATTAAAAAGGGGGTGGCATGTGGCTGACTTACTCCATCTGTCTAATAAATACTCTCTAGGTATATGATCAAATCCCCTATCCTTCAACACCCACACAACATGCCTACATAGTACCCCAATTTGTTCAAACATCTTACACGAACATGAAAACTTATTATCCTTTAAATCAACCTTGTATACCTTGTCTCTCTCGCGATCCATTATTGAAATACGATTATTGACATCTTCAATGTTTTTGGTGAAAGGCGACAAGTAAAACATGCAGCTTGGAGTTCCTCTTGAAAATCGTAAAATAGAGTGGGGGTGTAAAATTCAGCGGCCTTCTTTTCTAAAGGGAGAGGTGTTGATAATCTTGGATAAGAGTTCTTATCATCAGCCGTTACCTTAGAATGTTTCCACCGTTGAGCATCCATTGCCGTTTGAAAACGCATCCAAAACTCGACAAGGGAGAGGTGTGGGTTGGTGAAGTTTCCAAAGAAGCTATTTTCAGACTTGAACCTTGATGTCGTCCGCAGAAGCCCACCCAAGTATATGTTTCTAAAGTAGGCTGGAATCCAACTTGCACGAATGTCAAACATTTCCTTCAACCATGCGTTATCAGAGAGCTCATATGATGATAGGATTGACTCCCATTCTGATTCAAATTCTTCTAGAGTAATCTCTCTAATCCAAATAATAGAGTTTATTTCCTTCAAAAAGTTAGTGTCTTGGCAAATCGATGGACCAACCTTCTCAGGCAACTACTTCATTATATGCCACATACAATATCGGTGTTGTGTTTTATCACCAAAAACATCTTTCACAGCTATTTTGATCCTTAGGCATTGGTCAGTTATTATTGTAATAGGATAACAGTCACCCATAACCTTGAGAAAGTTCTGAAACAACAACGTAAATGATTCTGCATTTTCTTTCGGTAACAAACCAGGTGCAAATGTAACACACCTCTTATGGTTGTCTACGCCTGTGAAAGGGGTAAACATCAAGTCATATTTGTTGAAGTCATAAGTGGCATCAAAAGAGCAAGCATCACCAAAAATAGCATAATTCTTAATTGAGATTGGATTTGCCCAGAAAGCCTTATTTAGTTTCCTCTCTTCATCCACATCAAAGTCAAAATAAAAAGAGGGAGACATAGCCTTTCTTTGCATGAAGTTTTCAATAAGCATCTGGGCATCATATTCCTTAATAAACTTCTGATGATCATTATTTATATACATATTTTATGCTTCCCGTAGACACAATTAACTCGATTTACCGTCTTTCCTTGCTTATTCTATGCTATTTTAGCTAGAATATCGATTCTGCCGCTTTTGTTATGTTTTAATGCAGATTGGATGCATTTGGAGCTTTTTTGAGATGATATAGAGCATGGCGGGGTTGGATCGTAGAAGCTAGGCACGGGAATCGAGGAAGAAAAGAGAAGAAATGAAGAGAAGTTGAAGAAACGAGCTAGAATGAAGGCTGCTCGATCGAGCACACCTACAGTGCTCGGTCGAGTCGTGGTCAGAGCTTGCTCGATCGAGCAGAAGGCCCTTGCTCGATCGAGCAAGTCACTATTTCGGCGGATTTTCGTGTTTTCCTTAAATTTAACCTAATTAGTAGGATCTTTTGTAATATAAAAAGAAAGCTCGTCTTTCTTAATTAGATATTCAGATACATGCTTTCTTAGGCTTTAGAATACTTTTAAGCTTTAATTCAGAAACCCTAGTTTAATTTACTTTGCCTCCGGATTTTATTCATCAAAGACGATTGTCTTTAGTTCAACTTGTATTCGGTATTCTTCAATCTTTCTTTGTTATTCAATTTAATTGTCTTCTAGTTCTTTAATTATTCTTTGTTCATCCTTTCATTGTTGTTAATCATGTTTACTTTAATTATTATTGTTGTTATTTATATCGTTATGAGTAGCTAAATTCCTTTCTAGGGTTGAAAGGGGATCTAGGATTGTTAGAAGGGGTAGATTAATTAATTGAATTGCAATTGCATGGTTATCGTTTGATTATCGTTTTAATTCTAGTTGTTGGATTACTGGCCAGGATTAATTAACTAGTCTCGCAAATTAGGATTGACACCGACCGGGTTAAGACTAAGATAGGCTACGATAATTGAATAGAACTCGTTTAATGATAGCGATCGCATGTTAATCGTAGATCTAAAGGGCATAATTGAATCGATCGATCTTGTGACCTTAGATAACTTTATTGCATGATAATTGATTACTCCCTTATCCCTGAACAATAATCCTAGTGAACCTGTGACCCTAGACTTTTAATCTCATTGTTTTCAACCTTATTAGTTTGTTATTGCTTATTATTAGTTGTTATTATTTGCTTTTAGTTATTGTTATTGTTATTGTTATTGTTATTGTTTGCCATTAGTTTAGAATTATCAATCAAAACCTCGAAATTGTTACTTAGAGACGAACTTAGTTTAACAGATTAGAATACTACCGCCTCCATGTGGATTCGATACCTTGCTTACCGCTGACTATTAGTTAGTAGTGAATTAGGTTTTACTTTGATTAAGGTGACGCGACTTAACCCTTATCAAATTTGGCGCCGTTGCCGGGGAGGCAACAGTTTTCTGTTTGTTTTTACTTAGTTTGTCTTTTTCGTCTCAGGGAACCTAAGTTCCTTGAGACCGTTCTCATCCTTTTCTCTAGTTTTTGTTTATGCCCAGGTGTTCTAGGTCCGTTCTCGTGCCCTACAATTCCGAACCAGAGAAGACTCTCCGGTCTAGACGAAACTTTTGGAAGGAAATTCAAGAAGCGGAAGACTTGAGTATGCTTGAAACAGTTTACGCCGAATTCATCGCAGAAAAACCGTCCTTAGAAGAGGATACACATATTTCTGCACCTACTACAACCATGCCTACTCTAGCCAGCCATTCGGAGCCTACTGTTGCATCTATTCCCAAGGGATTTCAACTCCCTACTACGGGTAATAGTACTTTTGAGATTCGTCCATCTTATATCTCTTTGGTGGAGCGAAACATGTTTGGAGGAAGCCCTACTGAGGATCCCGCTAAGCATATGGAGAAATTTACCAACTATTGCTGCTCTATTCCTTTGACGGGTGGAGTGACACAAGATCAGATCAAGTTGGTGTTGTTTCCCTTCTCACTACGAGACGGGGCAGAAGATTGGTTGAGTGAGTTAGATATGGCTGCACTTGGCATCACCGATTGGAATTCTTTGGCTCTTGCATTCTACAAAAGATATTTTCCGCCACAGAAAACCAATGCCATTAGAAGTCAAATCACACGTTTCAAACAAGGTCCCCAAGAGAACTTTAATGAAGCCTGGGTTCGCTTCAAAAAGCTTGTCAAGTCTGTTCCACATCATGGTTTTGATACTTGGTTCTTATGCAACAAATTTTATAATGGGTTATATGATGATCAAAGGACATTGCTCGATTCTGCTGCCAATGGGAGATTCCAAAATAACACTACTGATGCCAATGCTTGGAAGCTAATTGATGAGATGGCTACTCACACTGCTGAGTATGGGAATCCTAGAGGTAATGTGCGGAGAGGAGGTACGGATAATGCAGTTGCAGCTCAGTTGGAGGCATTAACTGCCAAAATTGCCGAGTTACAAACTTCAAAGTCCTTGGAAAATAAGCAAACGGTTCATGCCATGGTTCAACAAGAGCCAACCTGTGAAAGATGTGGTACTATGGGGCATACTGCAGTGGAATGTATGAGTACGGTTGAGCAAGTCCTTGCTTTTCAATCTTTTAAGCAAGGTAAACCTTACTCCAATTTTTACAATGAAAGGACAAAAGAGCATCCCAATCTATCCTACCGAAGTCAGAATGTTCTTAATCCTACCCCACCGCCACATCAGCAACAAGGTTCTTCTTATGTGATTCCTCATAATCGCAATTTCCAAGGTAATTATAACCGCTCCAATCAAGGTGGCCAAAATTTTCAACAACCTCCACCTCCACCACCTCCAAGTAATGATATGGCGGAATTGAAAGCCATGTTGCAGCAGAGTCTTATGATCCAACAAAAGCAAGATGCTCAGATCTCACAGTTAATAGCTCATAATAAGATGGTGGACACTCAAATTGCCCAATTGGCAATTCAAAATCCACATAAGCAACCAGGTAATCTTCCTCCTCAAGGGCACCCTCCACATGAACAAGCCAATGCTATCACCTTGAGGAGTGGAACCCATTACAAAGGCCCTGAAATGATAAGGGATGAAACCAATGAAAGCTTGGAAGTTGCTGATCAAAGTTCGAAAAAAGGCGAAAAAGGGGCTGAAATAGAGGTTGCTCGATCGAGCAGCATCCCCTTGCTCGATCGAGCAACCCAGAAAATTTGCTCAAATTTGTCTCGGGAAGTTTCTGACAGCTACAGTACACCAAAACTAGATCGAGCCAGTCTACTGCTCGATCGAGCAACCCCTGCTCAGGATGAAAACACTTCCAATTCATCTTCCAAAGCTAAAGAAGCCGAGGCCATTACCATTGCACTTCCTTTTCCGCACCGCCAACATAAATCCAAGCTTGATAAACAGTTTGGGAGGTTTATGGAAGTGGTCAAGAATCTGCAAGTGAGTGTGCCTTTTACCGAGTTGATTACTCAAGTGTCGGCTTATGCAAAGTTCATGAAAGATATATTGACAAGGAAGCGGTCCTTTAATGAAGTGGAGACGGTTGCATTTACTGAGGAATGCAGTGCTGTATTGCAGTCCAGATCACCACCAAAGCTAAAGGATCCAGGGAGTTTTTCTATTCCTTGTAATATAGGTTGCTTGGCAATTGATAAAGCCCTTTGTGATTTAGGGGCTAGTGTTAGTGTTATGTCATTTTCTATATGCAAAAAGCTTAATATGGGTCAACTTACTGTTACAACCATGACCTTACAAATGGCCGACCGTTCTATTAAACATCCTTTAGGGATTTTAGAAGACGTACCGGTTAGAGTAGGGAAGTTTTTCATACCAGTTGACTTTGTTGTCTTAGATATGGCCGAGGACACCCAAATTCCTATCATCTTGGGACGACCATTCCTCCATACTGCGGGGGCGGTTATAGATGTTAAGAATGGGAGACTTACACTAACAGTGGGGGATGATACAATTACTTTTAACTTAGACAATGCCATGAAACATCCCATGTCAGAAGAGACATGTCATAGAGTCGATATTGTTGATATAACCATTGATGACTGTCTTTCTTTGTGTTTGAATAGGGATCCTCTGGAGATCGCCTTAATTTCCAGCACTGCTGAAGCTGGAAGCTCACGGAATGAAGAAGTAGTTGCAATGGAAAAACTGCTGACAGGAGAGGATTGCAAGTTACAGAAGGTTTATAGGTTAGGTAACCCCACTAAGGTTATCGAGGTAAAGAAACCTGAACTTAAACCCCTCCCCTCTCATCTTAAATATGTTTTTCTTGATTCCCATGAGATGAATCCTGTAATTGTCAGTGCTAGCCTATCTGAAAGCCAACTTTCTGATTTATTGGTGGTTTTAAAAAGGCACAAAAAGGCTATAGGTTATAGCATTGACGATTTACAAGGTATTAGTCCTGACTTTTGTATGCACCGTATCCACTTAGAAGAAGACCATAACCCTTGTAGGCAGGGTCAGCGTCGTTTGAACCCCACTATGCAAGAGGTAGTTAGAAAAGAGGTGCAGAAATTGTTAGATGCGGGAATCATATATGCTATTTCTGATTCCAAGTGGGTTAGTCCTGTTCAGGTAGTCCCTAAGAAGGGAGGGACTACGGTCGTCACTAATGAGAAAAACGAGCTCATATCCACTAGACTAGTGACTGGGTGGAGGATGTGTATTGATTATAGGAGGCTGAATGTAGCCACTAGGAAAGACCACTTCCCTCTTCCATACATTGACCAAATGTTAGAGCGTCTAGCGTGTCATAAGTATTTTTGTTATCTAGACGGCTACTCGGGATTCTTTCAAATCCCCATCCATCCTGACGATCAGGAAAAAACTACCTTCACATGCCCTTATGGTGTCTTTGCTTATCGAAGAATGCCTTTTGGGTTATGTAATGCCCCTGCCACCTTTCAACGTTGTATGATGGCTATATTTTCTGATTATATCGAGTCTATTATGGAGGTCTTTATGGATGACTTCAGTGTTTATGGGACCGATTTTGATAGTTATTTAGCTAATCTGACTAAGGTCTTGCAACGTTGTGAGAAGAGTAATCTTGTGTTAAACTGGGAGAAGTGCCACTTCATGGTAACTGAAGGGGTGGTACTTGGTCATTTGGTGTCTGGACGAGGCATCCAAGTGGATAAAGCTAAAGTGGAAGGGGTTGAGCAATTACCGTACCCGGTGAATGTTAAAAGTGTTAGAAGTTTCCTTGGTCATGCGGGGTTCTATCGCCGTTTTATTAAGGATTTTTCAAAGATTGCTCAACCAATGACTAAGCTTCTCCATAAGGATACCCCGTTTGTCTTTACTGATGAGTGTGTTAAGTCTTTTGACAGGATTAAACAAGCTCTAATCTCAGCTCCTATTATCCAGTCTCCTGATTGGACATTGCCGTTTGAGATAATGTGTGATGCCAGTGACTATGCAGTTGGGGCTGTTTTGGGGCAAAGGACGGATAAGGTGCTACATGCAGTTTACTATGCCAGTAAGACGTTGGATGATGCGCAAGTTAACTATGCTACCACTGAAAAGGAGTTACTTGCAGTTGTCTTTGCCTTAGATAAGTTTAGAGCCTATCTTGTGGGTTCTAAGGTGATAGTCTACACTGATCATGCAGCACTGAAATACTTGTTGGCTAAGAAGGAAGCCAAACCTAGGCTTATTCGTTGGATCTTGTTGTTACAAGAATTTGATTTGGAGATCCGGGATAAGTCGGGTGCTGAGAATGTGGTAGCTGACCATTTGTCTCGTCTGAGGTTTGAAGAGGGAGAGTCCATCCCCATTGATGATTCGTTTGCTGATGATCATCTCCTTGCCATTACCATGGAAACCCCATGGTTTGCCGATTATGCCAACTTTTTGGTTGGGGGAATTATGCCTCCAGATCAATCCTATCAGCAAAAGAAGAGGTTTCAACACGATGTCAAGAGGTATTTTTGGGATGATCCTTAGCTATTCCGGGAATGTGCCGACGGCATTTATCGACGATGTATTCCAGAGGGTGAGGTACATGCCATCCTTTCTCATTGTCACTCTTCTTCATATGGCGGTCATCATGGTCCCTCAAGGACGTTTGCTAAAGTTATGCAGTCGGGTTTTTATTGGCCGACTATTCTCAATGATGCTACTACTTTTGTCCGTTCTTGTGACGCATGTCAAAGGACGGGAAATATTTCTCAAAGGCATGAGATGCCTCAAACGGGTATTTTGGAAGTTGAGATATTCGATGTTTGGGGTATTGACTACCAAGGGTCATTCCCATCTTCCCATGGTAACCAATATATTCTAGTAGCAGTTGATTATGTCTCTAAATGGGTGGAAGCCATTGCCACTCCTACTTGTGATGCCAAAGCAGTTATCAAACTGTTTCAGAAGATCATTTTCCCACGATTTGGGGTTCCTCGTGCTCTCATTAGCGATGGAGGAAAGCATTTCAATGAACGTCATCTTAATTCTTTATTGAAGAAATATGGTGTTACACATCGTCGGGGGTTAAGTTATCATCCGTAGACAAGTGGTCAGGTAGAGGTTTCTAATAGGGAGATCAAGTCAATCCTTGAGAAAGTCGTGAGTAAATCTAGGAAAGATTGGAGTCGTAAGCTTGATGACACTTTATGGGCTTACCGAACTGCTTTTAAGACTCCGATCGGTGCTTCTCCATACCGGTTAGTCTATGGCAAGGCGTGCCATTTACCGGTAGAACTTGAGCATAGGGCTATGTGGGCCATAAAAGAGCTTAATATGGATCCCTCACTGGCGGGTGAGAACCGACTTATGCAGTTGAACGAGCTTGATGAGTTTCGATTGCATGCCTATGATAGTGCTCGGGTTTACAAGGAGAAGACAAAGACATGGCATGACAAGCATATCCTGCAGCGGGAATTTAAAATTGGTGATAAAGTATTATTATTTAACTCCCGTTTGCGTTTGTTTCCAGGTAAACTCAAGTCCAGATGGTCGGGACCGTTCACAGTTACCGAGGTAAACAAGTTTGGGTCGGTTTCACTACAAACCGACAAGGGTGAGGTTTTCAAAGTCAATGGTCAACGCTTGAAGATCTATTATGATGGAGCATTTATTGGAGTGATAGAGGCCGTCGACCTTTTCACTCTTGATAAATCCCCATGACTTTGAGGTAACACGGTCGTGCGGGACCGCTATAAACCAGCGCTAACCGGGAGGCAACCCGGCATTTACTTGTATTTCATTTGTAAATTTTATTTTTCGATTAGCTTAGTTATTAATGTTATAGTTTAATTAGATTTAGTTTGGATAGTTAATATAGTTGTGCTTTATTGAGTGCGGTGAGGGAGCGATCTCACAATTTTATTGAGTATTTGCAGCTCATACAATCGGAAATCGCTTTAATAATGAAGAAACGAAAAGAAAGAAAGGAGACAAAGAAGAGAAAAATGAGGAAAGCTAAAAATCATGGGTTGCTCGACCGAGCAAGTTACTGCTCGATCGAGTTTTCGTCACATACCAACATCAGCCACTTTAAAGAACTCAAGAAACGGAAAAGTCTAGGTTGCTCGATCGAGCAAGATTCACCTGCTCGATCGAGTCGAGGCGGTTCAGACCGGCCCGAGGCTCTTTTATCA
>JAIUZE010047155.1:0-11356 GCA_022085475.1 Heliosperma pusillum | reverse complement strand
TTTACTTTTCCGCGGGATTTTATTCATCAAAGACGATTGTCTTTAGTTCAACTTGTAATCGGTATTCTTCAATCTTTCTTCGTTATTCAATTTAATTGTCTTCTAGTTCTTTAATTATTCTTTGTTCATCCTTTCATTGTTGTTAATCATGTTTACTTTAATCATTATTGTTGTTATTTATATTATTATGAGTAGCTAAATTCCTTTCTAGGGTTGAAAGGGGATCTAGGATTGTTAGAAGGGGTAGATTAATTGATTGAATGCAATTGCATGGTTATCGTTTGATTATCGTTTTAATTCTAGTTGTTTGATTACTGGCCAGGATTAATTAACTAGTCTCGCGAATTAGGATTGACACCGACCGGGTTAAGACTAAGATAGGCTACGATAATTGAATAGAACTCGTTTAATGATAGCGATCGCATGTTAAATTGTAGATCTAAAGTGCATAATTGAATCGACCGATCTTGTGACCTTAGATAGCTTTATTGCATGATAGTTGATTTTATCCCTACCCCTGAACAATAATCCTAGTGAACCTGAGACCCTAGACTTTTAATCTCATTGTTTTTAACCTTATTAGTTTGTTATTGCTTATTATTAGTTGTTATTATTATTAGTTGTTCTTGTTTGCTATTAGTTATTGTTATTGTTGATTGCTTTTAGTTTAGAACTCAATCTCAAACCCTAAATTGTTACTTTACAGACGAACTTAGTTTAACAGATTAGAATACTACCGCCTCCCTGTGGATTCGATACCTTGCTTACCTCTGACTATTAGTTAGTTGTGAATTAGGTTTACTTTGATTAAGGTGACACGACTTTACCCTTATCAAATTTGGCGTCGTTGCCGGGGAGGCAACAATTTTCTGTTTGTTTCTACTTGGTTTGTCTTTTTCGTCTCAGGGAACCTAAGTTCCTTGAGACCCTTCTCATCCTTTTCTTTAGTTTTTGTTTATGCCCAGGTGTTCTAGGTCCGTTCTCGTGCCCTACGATTCCGAACCAGAGAAGACTCTCCGGTCTAGACGAAACTTTTGGAAGGAAATTCAAGAAGCGGAAGACTTAAGTACGCTTAAAACAGTTTACGCCGAATTCGTCGCAGAAAAACCATCCTTAGAAGAGGATACACCTATTTATGCACCTACTACAACCATGCTTACTCTAGCCAGCCATTCGGAGCCTACCGTTGCATCTATTCCCAAGGGATTTCAACTCCCTACTACGGGTAATAGTACTTTTGAGATTCGTCCATATTATATCTCTTTGGTGGAGCAAAACATGTTTGGAGGGAGCCCTACTGAGGATCCTGCTAACCATATGGAGAAATTCACCAACTATTGTTGCTCTATTCCTTTAATGGGTGGGGTGACGCAAGATCAGATTAAGTTGGTGTTGTTTCTTTTTTCATTACGAGACGGGGCAGAAGATTGGTTGAGTGAGTTAGATATGGCTGCACTTGGCATCACCGATTGGAATTCTTTGGCTCTTGCATTCTACAAAAGATATTTTCCGCCACAGAAAACAAATGCCATTCGAAGTCAAATCACAAGTTTCAAACAAGGTCCCAATGAGAACTTTAATGAGGCCTGGGTTCGCTTCAAAAAGCTTGTCAAGTCTGTTCCACATCATGGTTTTGATACTTGGTTCTTATGCAACCAATTTTATAATGGGTTATATGATGATCAAAGGACATTGCTCGATTCTGCTGCCAATGGGAGATTCCAAAATAACACTACTGATGCCAATGCTTGGAAGCTAATTGATGAGATGGCTACTCACACTGCTGAGTATGGGAATCCTATAGGTAATGTGAGGAGAGGGGGTACGGATAATGCAGTTGCAGCTCAGTTGGAGGCATTAACTGCCAAAATTGCCGAGTTACAAACTTCAAAGTCCTTGGAAAATAAGCAAACGGTTCATGCCATGGTTCAACAAGAGCCAACCTGTGAAAGATGTGGTACTATGGGGCATACTGCAGTGGAATGTATGAGTACGGTTGAGCAAGTCCTTGCCTTTCAATCTTTCAAGCAAGGTACACCTTACTCCAATTTTTACAATGAAAGGACAAAAGAGCATCCCAATCTATCCTACCGAAGTCAGAATGTTCTTAATCCTACCCCACCGCCACATCAGCAACAAGGTTCTTCTTATGTGATTCCTCAGAATCGCAATTTCCAAGGTAATTATAACCGCTCCAATCAAGGTGGCCAAAACTTTCAACAACCTCCACCTCCACCACCTCCAAGTAATGATATGGCGGAATTGAAAGCCATGTTGCAGCAGAGTCTTATGACCCAACAAAAGCAAGATGCTCAGATCTCACAGTTAATAGCTCATAATAAGATGGTGGACACTCAAATTGCCCAATTGGCAATTCAAAATCCACATAAGCAACCCGGTAATCTTCCTCCTCAAGGACACCCTCCACATGAACAAGCCAATGCTATCACTTTGAGGAGTGGAACCCATTACAAAGGCCCTGAAATGATAAGGGATGAAAGCAATGAAAGTTTGGAAGTTGCTGATCAAAGTTCGAAAAAAGGCGAAAAAGGGGCTGAAATAGAGGTTGCTCGATCGAGCAGCACCCCCTTGCTCGATCGAGCAACCCAGAAAATTTGCTCAAATTTGTCTCGGGAAGTTTCTGACAGCTACAGTACACCAAAACTCGATCGAGCCAGTCCTCTGCTCGATCGAGCAACCCCTGCTCAGGATGAAAACACTTCCAATTCATCTTCCAAAGCTAAAGAAGCCGAGGCCATTACCATTGCACTTCCTTTTCCGCACCGCCAACATAAATCCAAGCTTGATAAACAGTTTGGGAGGTTTATGGAAGTGGTCAAGAATCTGCAAGTGAGTGTGCCTTTTACCGAGCTGATTACTCAAGTGCCGGCTTATGCAAAGTTCATGAAAGATATATTGACAAGGAAGCGGTCCTTTAATGAAGTGGAGACGGTTGCATTTACTGAGGAATGCAGTGCTGTATTGCAGTCCAGATCACCACCAAAGCTAAAGGATCCAGGGAGTTTTTCTATTCCTTGTAATATAGGTTGCTTAGCCATAGACAAAGCCCTTTGTGATTTAGGGGCTAGTGTTAGTGTTATGCCATTTTCTATATGCAAAAAGTTAAATATGGGTCAACTTACTGTTACAAACATGACCTTACAAATGGCCGACCGTTCTATTAAACACCCTTTAGGGATTTTAGAAGACGTACCGGTTAGAGTAGGGAAGTTTTTCATACCAGTTGACCTTGTTGTCTTAGATATGGCTGAGGACACCCAAATTCCTATCATCTTGGGACGACCATTCCTCCATACTGCGGGGGCGGTTATAGATGTTAAGAATGGGAGACTTACACTAACAGTGGGGGATGATACAATTACTTTTAACTTAGACAATGCCATGCAACATCCCATGTTAGAAGAGACATGTCATAGAGTCGATATTGTTGATATAACCATTGATGACTGTCTTTCTTTGTGTTTGAATAGGGATCCTCTGGAGATCGCCTTAATTTCCAGCACTGCTGAAGCTGGAAGCTCACGGAATGAAGAAGTAGTTGCAATGGAACAACTGCTGACAGGAGAGGATTGCAAGTTACAGAAGGTTTATAGCTTAGGTAACCCCACTAAGGTTATCGAGGTAAAGAAACCTGAACTTAAACCCCTCCCCTCTCATCTTAAATATGTTTTTCTTGATTCCCAAGAGATGAATCCTGTAATTGTCAGTGCTAGCCTATCTGAAAGCCAACTTTCTGATTTATTGGTGGTTTTAAAAAGGCACAAAAAGGCTATAGGCTATAGCATTGACGATTTACAAGGTATTAGTCCTGACTTTTGTATGCACCGTATCCACTTAGAAGAAGACCATAAACCTTGTAGGCAGGGTCAGCGTCGTTTGAACCCCACTATGCAAGAGGTAGTTAGAAAAGAGGTGCAGAAATTGTTAGATGCGGGAATCATATTTGCTATTTCGGATTCCAAGTGGGTCAGTCCTGTTCAGGTAGTCCCTAAGAAGGGAGGGACTACGGTCGTCACTAATGAGAAAAACGAGCTCATATCTACTAGACTAGTGACTGGGTGGAGGATGTGTATTGACTATAGGAGGCTGAATGTAGCCACTAGGAAAGACCACTTCCCTCTTCCATACATTGACCAAATGTTAGAGCGTCTAGCGTGTCATAAGTATTTTTGTTATCTAGACGGCTACTCGGGATTCTTTCAAATCCCCATCCATCCTGACGATCAGGAAAAGACTACCTTCACATGCCCTTATGGTGTCTTTGCTTATCGAAGAATGCCTTTTGGGTTATGTAATGCCCCTGCCACCTTTCAACGTTGCATGATGGCTATATTTTCTGATTATATCGAGTCTATTATGGAGGTCTTTATGGATGACTTCAGTGTTTATGGGACCGATTTTGATAGTTGTTTAGCTAATCTGACTAAGGTCTTGCAACGTTGTGAGAAGAGTAATCTTGTGTTAAACTGGGAGAAGTGCCACTTCATGGTAACTGAAGGGGTGGTACTTGGTCATGTGGTGTCTGGACGAGGCATCCAAGTGGATAAAGCTAAAGTGGAAGTGGTTGAGCAATTACCGTACCCGGTGAATGTTAAAAGTGTTAGAAGTTTCCTTGGTCATGCGGGGTTCTATCACCGTTTTATTAAGGATTTTTCAAAGATTGCTCAACCAATGACTAAGCTTCTCCATAAGGATGCCCCGTTTATCTTTACTGATGAGTGTGTTAAGTCTTTTGACAGGATTAAACAAGCTCTAATCTCAGCTCCTATTATCCAGTCTCCTGATTGGACATTGCCGGTTGAGATAATGTGTGATGCCAGTGACTATGCAGTTGGGGCTGTTTTGGGGCAAAGGAAGGATAAGGTGCTACATGCAGTTTACTATGCCAGTAAGACGTTGGATGATGCGCAAGTTAACTATGCTACCACTGAAAAGGAGTTACTTGCGGTTGTCTTTGCTTTGGATAAGTTTAGAGCCTATCTTGTGGGTTCTAAGGTGATCGTCTATACTGACCATGCGGCACTAAAATACTTGTTGGCTAAGAAGGAAGCCAAACCTAGGCTTATTTGTTGGATCTTGTTGCTACAAGAATTTGATTTGGAGATCCGGGATAAGTCGGGTGCTGAGAATGTGGTAGCTGACCATTTGTCTCGTCTGAGGTTTGAAGAGGGAGAGTCCATCCCCATTGATGATTCGTTTGCTGATGATCATCTCCTTGCCATTACCATGGAAACCCCATGGTTTGCCGATTATGCCAACTTTTTGGTTGGGGGAATTATGCCTCCAGATCAATCCTATCAGCAAAAGAAGAGGTTTCAACACGATGTCAAGAGGTATTTTTGGGATGATCCTTATCTATTCCGGGAATGTGCCGACGGCATTTATCAACGATGTATTCCAGAGGGTGAGGTACATGCCATCCTTTCTCATTGTCACTCTTCTTCATATGGCGGTCATCATGGTCCCTCAAGGACGTTTGCTAAAGTTATGCAGTCGGGTTTTTATTGGCCGACTATTCTCAAGGATGCTATTACTTTTGTCCGTTCTTGTGACGCATGTCAAAGGACGGGAAATATTTCTCAAAGGCATGAGATGCCTCAAACGGGTATTTTGGAAGTTGAGATATTCGATGTTTGGGGTATTGACTACCAAGGGCCATTCCCATCTTCCCATGGTAACCAATATATTCTAGTAGCAGTTGATTATGTCTCTAAATGGGTGGAAGCCATTGCCACTCCTAATTGTGATGCCAAAGCAGTTATCAAGCTGTTTCAGAAGATCATTTTCCCACGATTTGGGGTTCCTCGTGCTCTCATTAGCGATGGAGGAAAGCATTTCAATGAGCGTCATCTTAATTCTTTATTGAAGAAATATGGCGTTACACATCGTCGGGGGTTAAGTTATCATCCGCAGACAAGTGGTCAGGTAGAGGTTTCTAATAGGGAGATAAAGGCAATCCTTGAGAAAGTCGTGAGTAAATCTAGGAAGGATTGGAGTCGTAAGCTTGATGACACTTTATGGGCTTACCGAACTGCTTTTAAGACTCCGATCGGTGCTTCTCCATACCGGTTAGTCTATGGCAAGGCGTGCCATTTACCGGTAGAACTTGAGCATAGGGCTATGTGGGCCATAAAAGAGCTTAATATGGATCCCTCACTGGCGGGTGAGAAACGACTTATGCAGTTTAACGAGCTTGATGAGTTTCGATTGCATGCCTATGATAGTGCTCGGGTTTACAAGGAGAAGACAAAGAAATGGCATGACAAGCATATCATGCAGCGGGAATTTAAAATTGGTGATAAAGTATTATTATTTAACTCCTGTTTGCGTTTGTTTCCAGGTAAACTCAAGTCCAGATGGTCGGGACCGTTCACAGTTACCGAGGTAAACAAGTTTGGGTCGGTTTCACTACAAACCGACAAGGGTGAGGTTTTCAAAGTCAATGGTCAACGCTTGAAGATCTACTATGATGGAGCATTTATTGGAGTGATAGAGGCCGTCGACCTTTTCACTCTTGAAAAATCCCCATGACTTTGAGGTAACACGGTCGTGCGGGACCGCTATAAACCAGCGCTAACCGGGAGGCAACCCGGCATTTACTTGTATTTCAGTTGTAAATTTTATTTTTCGATTAGCTTAGTTATTAATGTTATAGTTTAACTCGATTTAGCTTGGATAGTTAATATAGTTGTGCTTTATTGAGTGCGGTGAGGGAGCGATCTCACAATTTTATTGAGTATTTGCAGCTCATACAATCGGAAATCGCTTTAATAATGAAGAAACGAAAAGAAAGAAAGGAGACAAAGAAGAGAAAAATGGGGAAAGCTAAAAATCATGGGTTGCTCGACCGAGCAAGTTACTGCTCGATCGAGTTTTCGTCACATACCAACATCAGCCACTTTAAAGAACTCAAGAAACGGAAAAGTCTAGGTTGCTCGATCGAGCAAGCTTCACCTGCTCGATCGAGTCGAGGCGGTTCAGACCGGCCCGAGGCTCTTTTATCAGGTTTTCTCCAATTTTCCTCACATATTTCTTCTTATTTCGTCCCTTCTTTCTTCCCCTCACCCTTACTCTCCTCATATAACTCAAGCAAAGTCATTCATATCATCATTTAATCATCAATCTTGCATCAACAAACATCAATTTACTTGTTTCAAGCTCAATTTGTGAAGAAATCAGTATTTTTGCTCCCTTATTTTGCCCACAACGTGAATTAGGGTTTGTTTCTTATTTCTTCAATTTTGTGCTTCTAATTTGTTGTTGTTGCTTCCTAGCCTTGTTATTTAGTAATTATTCACTCTTGCATTGCTAATTGCTCCGTCTTTCTTGCGTTTTAACCTCAAATTTGAATTTTTTTCGAGTTAGGGTTAGCTAATCCGTCTTTTGAGCATAGAGTTGTGTTTGTTGTGTTTTATTTACTTTAATTAGCTATGTCTAGGCATGAAGGAACTAGTAAGCGTCGTAGAGCACCCCGTATTGTTCGCCAACCCGACATAGAAGCAATTCCGAGTAACCCCGACTACCCTTGGATCGTTTTCAACACACAAGAGCAGCATGACCGGTTTGCTTTGCTTATGGGTCGTCCTATGGACCCTACTCGCTGTGTGTGCCCCAACGTTCTTGATTCACTTGGTTCTGGGACTGCCATGTTTGATATGTTTCACCGAATCGGGTTTGGGGGGCTATATTCCCTGAATGAGCTTTCTTATCGACCATTGACACTTGAATTTTTCAGTTCCTATGATTGGGACGAGACCAATGAAAGTGTGTCTTTTAGGTTGCTTAATAGGGATTTTGTGTTGACTTACGCCGAATTGGCGAATCATTTGGGTCTTTCTGTCAGTGACGATGATACTTTTATTGCTGTTCCTTCCGGCTTTCAAGCCGTTGAATATTTTCGTTTATTTACGGGTCTTCCTGAGGCACGTGTCAATGCCATGGCGGTCAATGATGTGCAACATCCTTGTCTAAGGTTGTTTTTGCGTTTCTTTAGCCTCCTTTTATTTGCTAGGAAGGACCTAAGTAAGATTAATTCTCATGAGGTCCTATTACTTGCTTCTACCCTCAACCCCATGCATGAGATTGATTTTTATTTTAATCCGGTTGGTTTGGTGTGCTTTGCTTTCTGGAGGATCACTTCCGCTACCCAACATTCCTTAGATTGTGGTGCCTGGGTCACTAAGTTGGCTAGGAGACTTGCTGGGTTTGGGGGAGACCGTAACTACACACCAATGACCCCCCTTCATGCCCCTAGAGTGGATGAGGAGTACTTGCGCCATACCCTTTGCTGGATAAATGCGTTAGGAAACAATAGATTTCAGTGGCGGGTACGGGGGACCCAGTGGATAGCTCTTCCTGATACCGATAACCGTCTCCCTTCTACGGAGCGGTTGTCTACCCATGATCCTGAGACTGGACCTCCCCCTCCCCCTCATTCTTATGTGGTTCCACCTGAGCTTATTTTTGCTTTAGCCGAGAACCGTCGACCTCGTCGGCGGATTACCCCATCTACTTCTGCTCAGACTACCACCACCCCGATTCCACGCTTTACACCCACCCCAGCTCCTTACCCTTACCCTCCACCTGCTTACACCTATGATCCAGCTTTAGAGAGGGAGATTAGGATTCACCAAGGAATAAACAATGACTTGGTGATGAGGGGACTTTGGGAGAACCTCATGCGGACCGATCTTAATGCCACTGCTGGTTGGACTCCGCCGAGCTACTACCGCGGTCCGGGTGATGAGACTGGTGTGTTTGATAATTATGGGGTGACTCCTCAGTAGTTTTCTCAGGAGTTTAGTCACGATTATGGTTGCCTGGGTCGTTCTTGGTATACTCCTATCCAACCGGATGCTCCAGTTGGTGGGTTTGGTGACCCGTTTCGGGCTTCTTCTTCTGGTGCTGCTGGGAGGGGAGATGATGATGATGATGATAATGATGATGATGATCAGGCGCAGTAGTGGCAGCTGGTCACTACACCCCCATTTTGCAGCAGGTTTGGGGGAAGCTATGCTTATAAGCTGGTATTATCTATCCTTGTACTTTCTTTTATTGTATTTTCTTTTAGCTATTTCCCCATTTCCCTTTTGTTAGTAGTGTCCTTTAGGTTGCTGTTGTTGGTTGATTGTGTGATGTTGTGCTGTTAGCGTCACACTGAGGACACTGTGACATTTAGGTTTGGGGGAGAGTCTTTATTTATGTTGAGTCTTTATTTCAGTTGTGTGTTTAAAAAAAAAAAAAAATCCATAAAAATTGAAAAATTTACAAAATCCAAAAACATGTTTTTATTTTATTAGGTCGAGTCTTGGTGAATTGAATTACAATGATGATAATTTGCATTGTTTCTGCATTTGAATCCCAATAAGTTGTCCATGTACATTGTTTTGACTTGCTATTTTTGAAAACAAAGCTCATAGTACAAGTCTTGACCGTTTTTGACATACCTTATGCTAATTAGATTTGGCAATTTTTGTTGGTAAACCACTTAAATTCTGAGGTCTTTAGAGCTTCCTAGGCCAGGAACATCAATAAACTGGTCTCATTGTCTTTAGGCTTGAGTGTGGTACTCCTTGTGGAATGTGTAACATCAAATTGCATAAGTGTGACATTAGTTTCTTGATACTATACGCGTTCGTTTGATAAGTGCATGAGGAAAGGTGGTTCTTTTTGTTCAAATAAGCCTCACATAGCCAAAAAGACTTAATTTTATACCCTTATTATTGAGTTCTCTATGTTTAGCCCATTTGAGCTTTTGTAGCCTGTTTCATAACCTATCTAATAGCTACATTCCTAGAACTTGCCTACCTTATCGGGACAGTCGCAGTTGCATGTTTTCCTTGTCTACTTGTCTACTATGGTTGGGTCGGGATTTAAAAAAGAATATCAATTGGGTGTAGCAAGTATGTTGGCAATTGTGTCATTTATTCCCTTTGTTGAGAAAAGTTGTGAAGCAAAAAAAGAAAAAAAAATGATGAAGAAAAGAAAAAAAAAAGATTTGATTTGAAAAAAATGAAAAAAATGAAAAAGAAGGAAAAGAGAAAAAGAATAAAAAAAGAATAAAAAAATATGTTGCTTCATTGAATTATTCAAGGGAAAATGAAAGGGAATTTACTAGAGTCTAATGCATATTTAGAGAGCAATTTCGATCTCTCTCTTGCGTTGTCAAAGTTTAAGATGATTTCTCTAGTTGGTGTTGGTTTGTGCTAGTCTTGTAGATTTGTTTTGGTACGTGTCGCTGCGACTACCGGTCTTAGCCCCACATTCCCAAACGTGCCTTGGCACAACCCATTTCTACCTTCACCCATTAGCCTTCCTTTTTGTCCTGATTCATGTACTTTATAGCGAATGCGTATTTGTTGGGGAAATTACTATCACATTAGAACGCATGCATGTTTCATAAGTTGAGTGAGTGTTTCTATTTCTTTCTATCTTCACAAAACTCACCTTTACATAAACTTATGAGTGCATGAGTGAATCCGCGAGAATCCGACAATTTGAGCCTTGCAAGATTGAAAAGTATTTGGTTTTTGTCTATACTACGGTATCATGTAAAATCTTGGATTATGAGCTGCGTTTTCTACTTTCCCGTACCTTTGAATTTGTTTTATTGGTACAACTTGGTCATTACTTTGTTATAGATATGGATAGCTTGGGATTTGTATGTGCATTAACATAAGCTTTGAGTTTTTCATTCACCATTTGTATGTTTGTCTTTGTATGTGTTGGTTGCTTTGCTTAGGGACAAGCAAAGGATTGGTTTGGGGGAGTTTGATGATCATTATTTATATACATATTTTATGCCTCCCCTAGTCACAATTAACTCGATTTACCGTCTTTCCTTGCTTATTTCTATGCTATTTTAGCTAGAATATCGATTATGCCACTTTTGTTATGTTTTAATGCAGATTGGATGCATTTGGAGCTTTTTGAGATGATATAGAGCATGGCGGGGTTGGATCGTAGAAGCTAGGCACGGGAATCGAGGAAGAAAAGAGAAGAAATGAAGAGAAGTTGAAGAAACGAGCTAAATGAAGGTTTGCTCGATCGAGCAGTCCAACCGTGCTCGGTCGAGTCGTGGTCAGAGCTTGCTCGATCGAGCAGAAGGCCCTTGCTCGATCGAGCAAGTCACTATTTCGGCGGATTTTCGTGTTTTCCTTAAATTTAACCTAATTAGTAGGATCTTTTGTAATATAAAAAGAAAGCTCGTCTTTTTTAATTAGATATTCTTATACATACTTTCTTAGGCTTTAGAATACTTTTAGGGTTTAAATCAGAAACTTTAGTTTAATTTACTTTTCCGCTGGATTTGATTCATCAAAGACGATTGTCTTTA
>JAIUZE010047152.1:0-45857 GCA_022085475.1 Heliosperma pusillum | reverse complement strand
GATGAGAATAAGACGAAACTTACGTGAATTAGTCAAGCTAACGAATGAACTACGATGAATCAAAGATCGGAAAAAGCTAAGGAGGCAAGGATTGAGTTTTCTTAAAGAGGAAGAAGGTTTGTGTTTGATTTTGGAGTAATGAATTAGGTTAAGGGAATTAGAGTATAAGTAAGGAAAAGTCAACCAAAAAGTCAAAATCGCCTTAAGACGGCTTTTTCATGGAATCTCGCAGAAATTCCAAATACGAACTCGGAAATTCTAAATTCGACTCGAAACTTAAAATTATAAATTAAAGCTTAAAATTACTGAAAAGATTTCGTAAAATATTTCTACTAGAAAAATAGGGTACATTTCCGGGTGTTACAATTAATTTTAATGATGTTCAAATCAATTATGATTAGTTGAATATTAAGATAATCAATTTAATCATGATTTAGATATTCATTTTAAAATGTTAAATTGAATCCTCTAGTTTGTATCAATGTTTAATAATGATTGAATGTTGATAATTGTACCGATCTTGTAATATTAGCAACATCAAATTAAATAAATAAAAAAATTTAAACACCCCGTAACTTCAAATTCATAAAAAAAAAAAAAAAAAAAAAAATGTTTCGGATTTTTTTTTTGTTGGCCGAATTTTTTTCTTTTATGCATTATATTGATAATGTATAATTGTTGTTGTGAAAAAGTTCACAATTATTGGATACCCAATTATTTTAAAATGGTATAAAATAATGTTGGATTAATTCATATTATAAGATAATTTAAATTAAAATTTGATTATGTTTGATTGGAATTATTGTGAGTAATTAAGGAATTGTCAAATAATTTTGATCATTTTAAATTAGGTGGTTTGGATAAATTACTCTACATAATTAAGGAATTATGTCTTGAATGATTAATTTATTGTTGATGCATTTTATTTTGTTGAATGATTTGTTGAATGTTTTATTTACGTATTTTTGCAATTGGTTGTAATTTGTATTACCTAGTGTGACCTTAGTTAATTATGTTTTCGTAATGATGGAAACATGATCTTGATGTAATTTTGAAATCTCGAATCTCCTTTTTGTTTTCTTTCAAATTATGTTTTAAATTAGAATGTAAATAGTTTTATATTTTGTAATTTATTAAATGTAATTTGAGAAGACTAAAGATGGAGATCGGATTGCTCACTCCCGCTACATGGACCAAGATGGAACATCAAGACAAGCTTTTCGGGTCCAATCATGGATGGATTCCAAAGTTGTATTTTGTTCATTTTGGCAGATAGGCCACACTAGGACTTTGTAATTTTACGTATTTTTCGTTCTTGATGCTTTTCTTCACATGATAGTTATTGCATCATATTCCGCCTAAACCAAACCACCTACTACTAAAAATACATGAAAATTGACTCATATAGTTTGGATGTTAGTTATCATGGACATAAAGATGTCACACGGATTTTAAGCCATCGTCTTAGTTTATTCATTCTCGTATGCTAGATATTCGTTCACTTAAAATGAATTAAAATAAAGTTGATGGGATCTTCCTCTAAAACATAAAAATTGAGACTAGTCTTTATAGGCCAAACTACTATGAATCCCTTCTTCGTCGGTAGGCATATAGGACCTTACTCTCCATATGACCATTCTACGTTGGGTAAGTAGTATGTGTTGACTTATTTTACCTCAACATTATAATCCGAAGAGTTTCTCGTGATTATGATGGACTAAAGATCAAATTGTATCGACCAAGAATTCTAAAGGAAGAATTAGCCAAGAGATTGACTTATCAATTTACAGATAATTGAGTCTTGGGATCATTTATATAATTCTTGAGGGAGGTCAATTGTATAAATGCTTAAGTCTTCGCATTAAACGAGTTTTTGCACTAGACTTAATTCTCATCGATGAGTATGCTTATTATTATATTTTTTTTCTTTTTCGCAGTGTAGAATTCGTCTTATATTGATAATACTGCTATAACAAATGGCTGGCCATAATGATGTCCCTATGCCAAGTGCCACACTCGCACGCGAGTCCTGGCTTAAAACTTTCATGGACCACATGAATCAGTCCACGCAACTGAAGAATGACGGTTCCAACTTTGCGGACTGGGAGGCGGCATTACGGAATGCAGCCATTGCTGACGGCAAACTCATGTACTTGACTGAGCCAATACCGCCAAACCCAGGCCCCAATGCGAGAGCTTACGAGTCACTTGCTTATAATGACTTCGTTATGGAAGCGGGTGCGATAAATAACGTAGTCATCTTTGCAATGGAAACCAATTTGCAAAGACGCTTCATTGCCCAAGGTGCAAATAAGACTTTTACCACGCTCACTAACGAATACTCAAAAGCACCGAGAATCATTACTTATGAGCATACCTGTCGCTTCTTTGAGGCGAAACTCCAGAGGGGCCAACCGGTTAGCCCACACATTCTTGATATGATTGAGAATGTCAAGAAACTGGAGGCACTTGATTGCAAAATCAGTGAGAGCATAGTCATTGACCGAATGCTTCATTCACTTCATGATGGTTATGTCCTTTTCAGGGCAAATTACTACATGAATGACATGAGGAAACGTCCTCATGAGCTACACTCACTTCTCGTACAGACCGAGAAGGATCTGAAATTGAGTGGGAGCATGAAGCAAGATGTTCTCATGATTTCCAACAAAAACAAAGGTAAGGGCAAGGCTCACGGCGACCTAATTGTAGGGAAGCCAAAGTTTAAGAAGTCTGGAAAGAGTAAGAGTGAGCCTGGTGTGACTAGCAGCTCACAAGGCAAGGCAAAGAGTAAGGACAGTGACATTGAGTACCACCATTGCCACAAGACTGGGCATTGGAGGAGGAACTGTCCCGTGTACCGTGAGGACATAAAAGAAGGCCGCGTCACTCCTGTTGGTATGTCATCTTATATTCATATGATTGAGATTAACCATGCAAGTTTCGGAACTTGGGTACTTGATACAGGTTGTGGTTCTCATCTGTGTAATCATTTGCAGGGCCTAAAAAACATCACACCTCTCGCAAAGGGTGATGTGGATCTGCGAGTCGGGAATGGAGCAAAGGTTGATGCAGTCTCAATGGGAACATACGTAATTCAACTCCCGAGTGGATTTGAGTTGTATTTATATAACTGTTAATATGTACCCAGTTTATCTAAGAACCATATTTCTGTTTCCGTGCGTGTTAAAGACGGTTTTTCATTTTCAATAAAAGACAATAGCTGTATTTTTTCTTTGAATGAAATGATTTATGGCAATGCAGTTTCCATGAATGGCATTTATATCTTAGATCAAACCACATACATATTACATGTGAATAATAAGAAAGTAAAGGTTGGTGACAAAGATCAAACTTATCTATGGGACTATCTCCCCATTTGATTACGAATCATTTGGCACGTGTGAATCATGTCTTATCGGAAAAATGACTCGAATTTCCTTCAAAGGTGTTGGAATGCTTGCTAATGACCTATTAGGACTCATACATACTGATGTATGTGGACCTATGTCAATCGACGCAAGAGACGGCTATAGATATTTTATCACTTTCACGGATGATTTGAGTAGATACGGATATGTCTACTTAATGAAGCATAAAAGTGTTGGAGCAAGTGTCCTCCACAATAGTGCATTTATATTATAAATCTCATTTTGGAATATTAGTGGGATGACTAGTATTTTGATACTCCACGTCAGTTGATTAACGTAAATCGATAACGGTCAGCTGACTAGAGTTAGACGTTATTGTCGTATGACGGCGGGAATCAACTGACCCCTTTCGGTCACACCTATAGGATGAGACCCAAACAGAAATCTAATTATTTGTATACGATACATATTAATTAGTACTTTACATATATATTTGATATATGTTTAGTTACGAGAGTTAATTATTGGAATGTAAGTTACGAACTCATTCCAGATAAGTTTATTAGTTAATTATACGATAATTGACTGAATAAATTTTACGTCTTATTTTAATACGATTAAATAATATTTAATTTAATGATTAATAGTTAATTCATTAAATTAGTTGAGGTTATGCATATACTTTGAGGTAGAGGTGATTAGTTAATTATATTTACAAGGAGTTGTAAAATAAACTAACTAGGCATTGTGGGACCCATTATATATTGATATAATGATAAAATATCACTTAAAAGTTAAGTGTATATTATTTATTGATTTGAGTCAAATAATTGTTATATGATCAAATTAACCCTTAATTATACAAGTAAATTAAGCATATGATTATAAGTATTTGTGGGACAAATATCAAAAATAAAAATGGACCATATGACACTAGTGGAGGCCGGATTATTGTAGTGTACAACATGATGATTGTTGTTTCTTGTATTACACTACAACATGTGATCATGTCATGTTTATGACACATGATCATAGTCTTATTCACTACTACACTCAAAGTAATTGCATGGGATTATTTTAAGCAAAATAAGAGGCCACATAGGCTTGCCTTGGCCGGACCATAGTGTCCTTAAAAGGACAACTTTGTTGTTCAATTTTTGCTTGCTTGTTCATTCTTGTTTTGAATGCTTATCTCACTAAAATCCTCTTCTCTCTAAAAAACCTCTCAAATACTAATATTTCCTATTACTAGAGTAGTAATAAAATCTAATATTAGTTCATAATATCACTTGTGTTTTCTAGTCAAAAACTAAGTGATTAGTTTGGGTTTTCTCTTGGGTGCTTCTTAAAGGAGGTCTTCTACTTTGAAGATTACAAGGAGGATCATCTATTTCTTTATAGCACAAGATCAACAGGAAAGGTGTTTCTTGTTGTCCCCATATAACCGAAATTTCCCAATGTAAGGAAATTTCTTCTTACTTTTTATTATGCATTTTAATTTGCATGCATGTTACATAGATCTTTATTAAACACTAAATTAACAAGTAATTTAGTAACTAATTAGAGGAGTCTAATTAGGGTCTATGAACTTTCAAGTATGACACTAACAAGAGTTTTAATTTGATATTTAGCTATATTGCCTTCCCCGGCAACGGCGCCAAATTTGACGGGCTAAAATACGGTGTCGTTAATTCCGCAAATTAACTAGGCCAAATAAAAATTTATAAAACCTTACCTAGACTCAAACCAACCTAAATAAAAGGGTAGTAAGGGTAAGAAAAGGGTCGAACCCAAGGGAAAGCGGTAAAACTAAAATAATCCAATCTAGACTCTTGCTAAAAACCGATTAACAAAACTAATTACTCTAATCACAAATTAAGACACTAATTAAATAAAAGCTTAAATTAATTACAAAATATGATATTCACAATGAGAAAACATGTAGATAACATATAGGGAGAAAGTTTTTCATGAGAATTGATTATCAAGTCTAAAATTACCAACAAAAGCTTAATATTCAAATATTCAAATATGGAGAAACAACTTAGTGCAATTATCCCAAGTTCCTCACAATTAACAAAGTAAAGACCCTTCGTTTCCTCTCTTTTCTAATTATCTAATACAAGTTCCTAAGAAATTGACCAACATAAATTAAACCATCCATGTATGGCCCTTTACAACCCAACCAATACTTATTAAAACATAAGCACAATAAAAGATGCAAGCTTTAAGCACAAAACCAAAGAAACATGCTAGAATCATGTAATAAAAACATTAAACCATGTTCTAATCACACAATAAACCAAATTCCACTCAAAAGATTCCAACTTTTAAACCAAAGTTAAAATCTTTCAAGGTTGCTTCAACAAATACCAAGACAAATTAACCAAATTTATCAAGACAAAGCAATAATTAAACAAACAGTTACTAAGATGGTTAGTCTCAACAACAATTCATTCAACAATGGCATTTAAACATAGGAAAATGGAATTAAATAGAGAAGAAGAGGTTTGAAAGGTCTTACAATGCTAAAGGAGACAACTTGTTCAAATTACACTAAGCAATAAAAGATTAGCTACCCATAATCCTTGTATTACAACCCATCTTCAAGTTCAAAAAAATTACAAAAGCTAAAATTGAAGAACAAACTAGAGAGAATTTCTAAGGAAAAATGTGTGGTTCAATGTTGTATGCTTTTTTTCTTTTCTCTCTCTTCAGATTTCTTCTTAAATACCCTTGGTCCGCAAAACTAGGGGCCTTGAAAGGTGGGCTTTCAAAAGACAAGACGGAGAAATGAAGAAATGCCGTGCTGAGATTGGACGCTGGCAGCGTCCTACGACGCTGCCACGCTGGCAGCGTCCTGATGACGCTGGCAGCGTCTTATGCGGCCAGATTTTCCTTTGCTTTTCCTTCTTGACTTTCGGTGACCCTTGGATTATGGCCCCGCCTTGACTTCCATTGACCCATTGGGTTTGGTCTTCTTGCCTTGATGATTCATTGCTAGCCCACTCCAATTTTCGGTTTTTGGGTCTCGGGTTTCGGGTTTGACTTTCGTTGACTTCCGGGTTTGACTCTCAAAAATTGACTCAAATTACTAAATAACAACATTATTGCAAAAACTAAAGTTAACATAAAACAACGGTAATGACGCGTAAAAAGTAAAACAAAAGACCCTAATAAATACTACTAGACACAACACAATTTGGTGTTGTCACCTGCTGTCTCGGGATTGCTGATTCCCGTGTTTTTCAGTGAAAGAAAATTTGAAAAGAAAAAGGAAAAAAAAGAGAGCTTTGAAAAAAAAATGAAAGAGAAAAAGTTCAAAAGAGAAAATAAAAGAAAAAAAAAAAAGAAAAACGCTTCCATGAATGAAAAGGAAAAGAAAGAAAAATTTTGGGAAGTCGTAACTTGATTTGTCATGTTTAATAAGCCAATATGCTGCTTTTGGCTTTGATTATTGTTTATGGAAATTGGTATGATTTGGATTGAGTATCCACTACACATTTGGTTATTACTAGCTTGACATAAAGCCCCACATGACCAAAATCGTTTGTCCACTTTATTACCCAAATTTCCCAAGCCTCTTATTTATTTCTCTTGGCTTCTTATATTACATTTTGATCATGATTAGTCATACTTAATGAATTTGGATTGTCTACCATACTAGACTGCGGGCACATTCTTATAAGTTGTAGATAGGAGAGTGTCACTTCAAATTTGAACCAATATTTCCTATTTCACAAAAATTTAAGTGAAGAGTGTATCGAAAGAGTCCATAGTCAATAAGATCATGCAAAAGCTGAAAAAGTCCAAAGAATATTTTCTATGCTGCGCCGTTATGTAAATCTCAACCATGATTCGCACTTTCCTTTGCCCTTGTTGTTTCGGGTTTATGATTCATCTACTTGTTAAGAGCTTATTTTTGAGATTTGGATGATAGATTGATCATTGTTTGCTACCCCTGTCCTGGTTATGATTGTTATGTTTGCTTGAGGACAAGCAAGGGTTTAGCTTGGGTGAGTTCGATAAGCGATATTTTGTACTAATTTATCCCCCGTTTTAGCTCGATTTCTATATGATTTATGCACTTTGTTAAGTGATTAACGAGCTAATATTACTATTCTAGTTGTTTTGCGTGCTTTGTCTCGTTTTATAGGAAATGAAGCGGTTTTGCTATATTTTATTACTTTATGGAGCAAAGGCACTAGAATACAAGTTTACGAGGAACCGATGATAGCAATTTCATGATTGGATCACAATTCCCATTGCATCAATCCTCAAAGTGGATTGGTCTTGACTTTTGACTTAGTTTCTCAATTAAAACACAAGCCCAAGTCAACCAAAGCCTGGCCGAAGACCATTTCCGAGCTGCAAACCACCAAAACAAGGCATAGGATTTCGTGCCCAAAGAAGAAATTCGAAGAGACGAAAGAAGATCCATCAGGGTTACATACCCGATCGGATTTACCATATACCCGATCGGGTATGTATGCTGTTGAACGCCTCTTGCCTCTTCTTCTCCCAAGCTTTAATGTGGATGTTTATTGCCTTGTCTAGGGTATGAATCCGGATGGAAAAGCTCAACCTTGCAGCCCTATAAAAGCCTAAGATCATCATCATCATCAAGAAGACATTACATTAGATTACATTACATTACATTACATACCAATCATATTATCATCTCTTACATTTAGCAATTTACATACAAGTTAGATTATAGTTTATGGTTTTGTATGCAAGTTTAGACATCTTACTTCAAGCATTTTCTCTAGCACTCTCTACTGTTTTATCATTACATTTTGGTTGAAATTCGTTCTTATTATTTTCTCTTACATCGTTGTACTTCCATTCCCGGTAATTCTCTATCTTTTGCTTTCATTATTTTCAATACCGTTATGTTTATTTTATAATAGATTCTATCACTTTCATAAACCATGAATTATAATCTACTTAGCCTTGTTTTCGTATTATCATTGTTGTTAGTAATCCCGCATAAAAGTAATTTAGTCAAAATTAAATCATCGTTTAATATGTCTCATTTTACTTCACCTAGTCATATAATAATCTTTGTAAATTTCATCATTAGAATAATAGTTAATTTAATATTGATCATGTCAATCATTTTAATATCCCTAATTCATAGTTTAATTTCCTACATCTTTTTCCTCTTAATTTATTTAATCACATAAATTAAATCTAGTAGTGTAGGATTATCATTATGTAAATATAATAAATAAAATTGAAATATTGAAATGATTTTCTAGTTAAAATGAATTAAAAGAAGAATCGATACCAATAGAACCATCTAGTTTGTTTCTTCCTTTGGTTGTGTCAAATTCTATAACTTTGTTTAATGGCCATAAACAATTGTTTGTATTAGTCAATTTCCGTCTTAGAAACGAGAGTTGGGATGGGAATTAGGACTACCAATAGGGGTTTAGTGACCTAACCAGGCTGAAAGGTTGTTAGGACCCATTAAAAAGTCTGTACGAATCCAAGAGGAATATACCGCCTAGGTAGCACGGACACTTCTCCTAATCAGCCGTACCGTGTCGGACACCGTGTCGGACACACGGACACACGGACACCTATAAACAAAGAATGTGAGATTGAAAGACTAGAAGAGGTTGATTAGAAGATGAGTTTGGGTGGGAAAATTGATTAGAAGATAGTTTGGGCGGGAAATGAGAATAAATTATAGTTGAAGTCAAGTTTTACCCTCAATTATTTACATTTAATATTAAATACTAATACAAAAATAAAATTGTATGTTATTTATAACTATAAAATATATATTTTATTAAATTTAAATGTCGTGTCCCGTGTCCTAAATTTCACGAGATGCCGTATCACGTGTCCGTGTCGTGTCCGTGTCCGTGTCCGTGCCCTTTTTGGTGCTACCTAGTATACCGCTACAAGGCTTAGACAATCGTAGTAATTCTAATATTGGTATCAATAAAGCTTTTAAATCATTTGACATGAATTTCTAATTCTCTATATCAATTTGATTAGATAGTTTATTTTATCGTTTTAGTTAGTTTATTATATCGTTTAATTTTATTGCCATTAGATAGTTTTTATTGTTGTTTTTATTTTATTGTTGTTAGATAGTTTTTATTGTTTTTATTAGATCATCGTAATTTTTATTGTTGTTTAGTTAGTTTATTTTACCGTCATTTATTACCGTTCTTAGATAGTTTATGTTATTGTCAATTGTTAGTTTATTAGTTTTCTATTATTTTAGTTAGGTAGCTTTTCAATATTGTTATTTTAATTATCGTTCTTAGTTAGATTTAATTATTGTCACTTTCCTTTCCGTCAAGTAGACTAGTTCATTTTATCTTGCAATTTTATTATTGTCATCAATTAGATTAGATTTATTTTTATCGCAATTTCGATACTTGTCATTTAAATATCGTCATTGTATACTTGTCATTTTCTTTCATGTTAGTAGTTTAGATAATCACCTTAAATAAATCGAACTTAAATAAAAATCACCCCATAGCAATTCATAGTTAATACGTACTCCCTGAGGATCGATCCCTACTTCCCTAATTACATTCTTTATGTTGTTAGCCTAAGTGTGGGTAATTATTTTTGCATCGGGACTGCGACACAATCGGTGAATATTCCATTCGCTTGTATCGCACATTTTGTGACGGTTTTTGATATGTCCCACTTTGAGTCAGCTTTACACATGTTATTGGTTTGAGCACTATTTGTTATGTGCTTTGTACTCTCATTCTCCTGGCTACCTCCACGTTCGTAAGGCTGGAATGTTGGAACGAGGAGTGTATCCTAACCGCTTAATTGAATGTGTTAGTGGGCATATGACGACGTTGTTGGGAGGCGAACGCTTTGCGTTGATCGACCCGGCCGTCAAATGTTGTATACTTGCGAGGTGGTGTCATTGCATGTAGCGTACCGCTTGTTATGATGCTTGTACTATTTTACGCCTCTTTCGTGAAGGTTGACCGAATTTGGGGTACTCGGCGTCTATGATTGACCGAGTCTTGCATGCGAAATGTTTATCGCATGTCGAATCGGAAAATGTTATTTCGAGAGTCTGGCCAGGTTTAGACTAGGATCGAATATTATATCGTCGTCCTACCGGGAGGAAATTAGTCTACATATACGAAATGTATTGAATCGTGTATGCGTTCAGGGAAATGTTTATCCCGTGGATGCGATTTTAATAATACTTGCCATGTACAAGCTGCTAGTGCGTGTCATTTACCGTGAGAGATGTTATCAACGTATTGTACGTTTGAATGGACGATTATATGATTGATTATTTGTGATCTTTGGATGACTTGGCATGGTTTGTTTGTCGAGTCTTAATCTTATGAAACTTATGCCGCTAACGGTGAGATGCAAGCCCTAGTGAGTGTATGGTTGCCTAAGAGTGTCTTCCCCAAGTCTATCTATAGCATGATGGTTACGGATTTGTACTTCATGTGCTCATATCTTGATATATTGAATTGCCTATTTATCTTCCTCGTATTTCACATGTATATCTATATATGCATGCTTTTACTTTCGTATTACCGTTTAAGTATGTTTATTGTGATATGGCTGGGAGAACCCGGAGTTACTCTCCACTGACTGTGGCATTCATGTTTTTCATGGATGAACATGTTGCTTGATTGGATGGCTTTTTGCTTGTGGTATTTTGGGTTCGGGTGTGAGCTAGCGAACGTTGTCCTGGATGAATCACTTCTAGGCGTTGTTTAGCTAGTTTGCTAATAACTTTGATATTTGATAACATTTTGAGAGACTCCGTCTCTTTGTAGTATATCTTATTTTAGTTTGTATTAATTTGACATTCCTCGTATTTCTATCTTGCAGGTAAAAAGTTTTAAAAACACTGTATTTTTCGCTATATAAATCACATGCTTGTTATGTTTTATTTCCACATTTTCCCTTTTTAAACTTAGAGCGATAGTAAAACAACTTATTCCTCGAACAAAGGTCTCTCATAAGGGACCAAATTACCACAAATAATCAAAATAAGATACACCTAAATTCGACAAATCTATTACTTTCCAATTATCTATCATTTCACATAACACGGATTCCCAAAAGTGGAATTGCAACGCAAGAATAATAACATTCCTTTAACTCCAATATCCAACACAACCTCAAAGGTTTGAAAAACCGAAAGACTAACAAAGACTTCTTTATACTAGTCCCTTTTCAATTCCTATAGTCCACAAGGTAGAACGCCAAATAAAACGTCATCATCAACATCCTAAGGCATCCCCATCATCGCTCACATTATTGAATTTCACTCATATATATAATTTTCAAATAACATGGCTCATCTTACCATGACATCTCACTACCTCAAAAGAGTCTCCGATACCATATATTAAGGTCACCATTTCGAACCCAAGACTTAAAGCCAAACAAATTTTCATCAAGACTATACAAAAGCACACAACTAATACTCTTATAAGAAATCACATATCCTCAAAAGCCTTTTACGACTCATGACAATATCAAAAGCTTCTCACTTAAACCAACTAGTCTTACATAGGCCGGATCCACAGGCCCACACTAGTATCATTATACTTCTAAATCCATAAGATTAGGTCACGAACACACATAAAACTCTAAGGCCATCCATTCGACCTTACACCATCAATTCCCAAAAATCACTCAAACACAAATATCATGGCAAACACCTATGCACTAGAGTCTCCAAACACATCTCACCACACTCTCCCATGATACAATAACTCACAACTATGAGGTGAAACTCAAATTCAAACAACTTTCCTAAAAGTCTCAACTTTATTCAACTAAAGCCAACTTTCAACAAAACCAAAGGGAAGGTAACCACAAGCAGTCAAAAGAAGAGGGAAAGATACCAAGGTAAGTCGGAGGAAAATAACAAGTGTAATTTCCAAGGAGAGAAGAAATTGGAAGATTAAGATTAAGAAGCATTAAGGTAGAAAGAAGAGAGCAAGATACAATATGAGCAAGAAGGGTCCTCGATGAAATAAAAATACGCTTCAATTAGGCTAGTCAATCTTCAATATTCGGTAACGAGTACTTCTTACAGTGATCCTTGGTTAATCTTAAGACATTAGAACCAAGCAAGCATAACATCACTCAAAACAATCAACAAACAAGTTAGAACTTAACAAACATCAAGTTCACTAAAGAATACCATCTTAGGTCCTTAAGTCTACCCATCTCTCATTCATTATTCATTGGTTAATTTATTTAAGGTTGGGGTGCACCAATGTACTTCGGGAGCGTTATAGCTCTGACACCAACAATGACACCCCGCGATTTCGCAATAAAGTAAACACATAGATTTGTAGCGGAAATTATGAGATTTTAAAAACTTTAAATGCAAAACCGCAAATGTCACTTTATGTTATAAAACCATAGCTTACTTAATTAATCGTTTATACTAATTGTACCTCAAATGAATACAAGGTGCAATGAAACTATTCAGAAAAAACAAGCTAAAACAATTACAAATTGAACTAAGGTTATACACATGGAAATTGCTCTGTTTTTGTTTGGACTGGATGCTGAAAGAAGGAGATAGAACCTTAACCAAAGCACAAAGCCAATGGTTGAGGGTTGAGCCTTGATCCCAGCACACAGCTAAGGGTCTAGGCTCACTTCCAAGCACACAACAATGGAATTTTCTCTAGCACACAGCCAAGAGATATCAACAGAAACAATGGTTTCAGTTTTGTGTTTACTTCAAATCTGCCTTTCATTCATTAGGAATAAGCCTTTTATAGGCAATGAGATTACATCTTACTCGTTCATTACATCTAGGGCCATAGTTGGCTTACAAAAGAAACAGAAATAACAGCTACATTGTTCAGACTAAAGCAATAAAGTAGAAAAAGCAGTTCACATAAGACAATCTGACTTAATTGGTTTGCTTGGGTTGATCTGGTGAAGGAGTGGACTTTTAAGCTTGGTTCTTGAGCCAGACTGGAGTAGGATGAATGCCAAAGGGTCTGCTAAAAGATCCTCGAGCTGGTTTGTTCAAAATAGGAAATTTTGATAGTGACATTTGAACTACTGCAAAAAATGCTGAATTCCGGACAGTTTGAGTTTGTCCCTAAGCTAACTTTTGTTGTGTGCATTTCCTGGAGAAGAAATCCTGGGCAAAGTTGTAGAGGACCCTCCCTAGGACTAATATTGATCACTGGTTAGGCTTGTTTGAGTGTATAAGGCCCCATGGACCCTGTTTAGAAAGACTATGACTGGCTGGTTGTGGCTGAGGGTTGTTGTTGTTGTGTTGGGTTTGTTTTGTTGTTGGCTGTGTGTTGTTTTAGCTAAGTCTTGGGAAGTGGATGGCTAGGCTTTGGTGTGGTGTTGTTTTTGCTGACATGAAATGGTGTTCACTTGGATTGAATAAGGCATTGTCATAGGGGTTGAATAAGGCATTGTCATAGCTAGTCATGGTGTTGGTTTCATTGTTGTTGTTGTCTTGAGTGATGTTGTTCTGTCTGTCTTGAGCTTGTGTCTTGCCTTGATCATGTACTCCTGTTGCAACCTCCCTTTCTTGAAAAGGATTTGCCCTCAAATCTTCATCACCTTCATCATCTGATTCACCATGGTAGGGGCTCAGGTGTCCAACATTGAAAGTACCATGGACACCATAGCTTCCTGGTAGATCCACCTTGTAAGCATTTGGACCCAGCTTCTCCAATATTTTAAATGGTCCATCAGCTCTTGGCATGAGCATGTTTCTCCTCTTATCTGGAAATCTCTCTTTTCTTAAATGCAACCATACAAGATCCCCTGCTTTGAACTCCCTTGCTTTCTTAGGCCCTTTGGATCTAGCCTTGTACAAGTCATTGGACCTTTCAATCTGCTTCTTGACTTGCTCATGAATCTGTATCATTTGTTCAACTCTTTTCTTTGCATCATAGTTTGCTTTGCTTCCTTTGACTGGGGCCAGGTTTGTAGGCATGAGAGGATTAGTACCATAAACTGTTTCAAAAGGACTTTTACCTGTGCTGCTGGAGGGAGCTCTGTTGAAGGCAAACTCACCTTATGCTAGCCTGAGGTCCCAATCTTTCAAGGACTTAGAAACAATGCTCCTCAAGATCTTTTCTAGTGTCCTGTTAGTGACTTCTGTCTGCCCATCAGTTTGGGGATGGTGAGAAGTACTAAACAATAGTCTGGTCTTCAATAACTTCCACAAGGTTCTCCAACAGTGACTCATAAATTTTGTGTCTCTATCTGAGACAATGCTTCTAGGTACCTCATGCAACTTGACAAACTCCTTAAAGTATAGTTCAGCTACCCTCAAAGCGTCCTCAGTCTTCTTACAAGCAATGAAATGTGCCATTTTGCTGAACCTATCTACAACCACCATGATTGAATCCTTTCCCCTTTGAGTTCTTGGTAGGGCTACAATGAAATCCATGCCGAGATATTCCCATGGCTTGTTTGGTACTGGGAGTGGTGTGTAAGGGCCAGCTTGAAAATGTGCTTTGGCTAGTTGACAAGACCTGCACCATTTGAGGTCATCTTGCACATCACTGAGCATCTTAGGCCAATAGAACTGATCTTGCAATATGTCATAGGTCTTCTGCACCCCAAAGTGACCAGCAAGACCATTGGAGTGAACTTCTTTGACCATCAGTCCCCTATAAGGTCCCTTAGGCACACATAGTTTGTTTCCATAGACTAAGTAGCCTTCCTGGGTTGTGTACTTGCTCCCTTTCTTAACTTGACCTTCTTGATGCACCTCCCATTCATTCCTGAAATCTGGGTCTTCCTGATAGAGTTCTTTCATGAACTCAAATCCCAACACCCTTTGTTCAATGAATGTTAACATCACAGACCTCCTAGATAATGCATCAGCCACAATACTGTTCTTGCCCTCTATATACTTGCTGGAGAATGAAAAGGACTGCAAGAACTCTACCCATTTGGCATGTCTCGGATTGAGTTTATGCTGCCCATTAATGTATTTGAGGGCCTCATGATCAGAATGCAGCACAAATGGCTTAGGTTTTAAGTAATGTCCCCAATGATTCAATGCTCTCACAATGGCATAGAACTCCTTATCATATGTGGAGTAGTTAAGCTTGGCCCCATTTAACTTCTCACTGAAGTATGCAACAGGCTTCTTCTCTTGTGTAAGCACATCTCCTATGCCAAGGCCACTGGCATCACACTCTACGTTAAAGAGTTTGTTAAAATCTGGTTGAACCAATATTGGAGATTTACACAATAGCTCTTTGATCAGGTTGAAGGATTTTCAGCCTTCTCATTCCACTTGAACTCTCCCTTCTTCATGCACTCAGTAATAGGGGCCATGATTGAGCTAAACCCTTGTATGAACCTCCTGTAGAAAGAGGCTAACCCATGAAAACTTCTAACATCAGTAACAGTTTGAGGAAGGAGCCATTCCTTGATTGCTTGAACTTTCTCAGGATCAATTGCTACTCCTTTCTTAGAAATGATGAACCCAAGGAAATAAACCTCAGGCTGCATGAAGGTGCACTTCTCTAGTTTGCCATACAATTTGTTCTCTCTTAGGACCTCAAACAACAATTTCAGATGCTGCAAATGTTCTCCCTTAGTTGAACTGTAAATAAGAATGCCATCAAAGTAAACCACCACACACTTGCCTAAGTAGGGTCTTAAGAGCTCTGTCATCAACCTCATGTAGTAGGGGCATTAGACAACCCAAAAGGCATTACCAACCATTCATAGAGCCCATGTTTAATTTTGAAAGCTGTTTTCCACTCATCTCCCGCTCTTATCCTTACTTGGTGGTAGCCTTGCCTTAGATCAATCTTTGTGAATACTTGAGCCCCACTCAACTCATCCAGAATATCATTAAGTCTATGTATGGGGAACCTATACTTAATGGTAATGTTGTTGATGGCCCTACTGTCAATGCACATACGCCAAGTCCCATTCTTCTTTGGTACAAGCAAGGCTGGTATAGCACAAGGGCTGAGGGACACCCTTACATAGCCCTTGTTTAGCAGCTCACCTACTTGAAGCTGGAGCTCCTGTGTAGACTTAGGATCACTCCTGTATGCTGGCTTATTGGGTAAGATAGCTCCAGGTACTAGGTCAATGTGGTGTTCTATTCCTCTAAGTGGTGGTAGTCCACTAGGGAGCTCAGTAGGAAAGACATCACCATAAGTTTCTAGAATAGACTTGACCTCTTCAGGGATATCAACCATGCTGATCCCAGTCTCCTTGGCAAGCAGTATGTACACATGTTGTAACTCACTTAGCTCTTGTGCAATTTCTGACTCACTTATTAACATGACTTCCTTGGAAGCCTCACTCATGGGGGTTGGGTTGATCTTTAAAGCAGGTGGTAAAGGTGCCAGGGTGATTTTGTTCTCCCCATACTTAAAAGTGTAGGTGTTGTCCCTCCCATAGTGAATGGCATCCCTATCAAACTCCCATGGCCTCCCAAGCAAGATGTGACAGGCATCCATAGGCAGAACATCACAAAGACTTTCATCCACACACCCCTTACCAATTGAGAAAGGTACAACACATTGCTTATCCACCTTGATCTTAGCCCCTTTGTTTAACCATCTGAGTTTGTGAGGTAGGGGGTGGTCCTTGGTGGGTAGAGCTAGTTTATCTATTAGTGTTTTGGAGGCCACATTAGTACAGCTTCCACCATCAATAATGAGGTTACACACTCTACCCTTGATAGTACATCTGGTTCTAAAGATCTGGTGTCTCTGGTCCTCTTCCAAGGGCTGGGGTTGAGTATGCATTACCCTCTATGTTACCAAGCTTAACCCAGCATCAGGCTCTATCAACTCCTCACTAGCCTCTACCTCAGGCTCTTCCATTTCATCATCACAGACCAACACCTCATCCTCTCCCCAATGAATTACTTCTAGGGTGCTCAGGGCTCTCGTAGATGGACATTCTCTAGCAAAATGTCCATATCCTTGGCATTGAAAACACTTTTTGAGGGGGGTGGTTTTTCTTTGGCCTGCATCAACAACCTTGCCTTTATCAGGGTTGAAAGGGGTCTTAATAGGAACCACAGGTTCTCCTATCTTGACTCCTACAAAGGGTTTGAAGGTAGGGGTTCTAGCAGGTGTCTTAGAAGCACTGGCTTTTCCCTTTCCCAACTTTTCTACCCTTAAAGACAAGTTGACAGCTTCCTCAAAGGAGTATATATTTTATAGCTTGACTTTACTAGCTATCCTCTCATCCAAACCTTCTAAGAACCTTGCTATCTTTTACATAGATTTCTGAACAACCTCACATTGCAGTGTGAGTTGTTCAAAGTCCCTTAGATAAGATTCTACAGGTCTTTGGTCTTGTTTCAGGTGAGTAAGCTTAATGAACATGTCCTGAGTGTAGTCCCTAGAGACAAACTTAGCCCTCATTTTCTTTTTCAGTTTGAGCCATGACTTAACAGGTTCTTTTCCTTCTCTCACCCTCAAGGTTTTCATATTTTCATACCACAGTGAGGCATAACCTTTTAGTTTCATGATAGCAACCTTAAAAGCCTTTCTATCAGTGTATCCCTTAAACTCAAAGACTCTTTCTACAGACCTCAACCAATCTAGGAAATCATCAGGGTTCATGCTACCTAGAAAGTCAGGGATTTCTACCTTTATGTCTTTGTCTTGGTGTCTGAGAAGACTTTGACCTGAGCCATCTGAGTTTGACATTTCAAATTGATCTACAGGTTGCCTCCTCCTTCCTCCACCTTGTGGGAAAGGTGCTCCTCTTCCTCGACCTCTGCCTCCTCTTGTGTCATTTTTTTGTTGGCCCTCGAGAAGTTCATTGACAGACCTGGAGACTTCCATCACAGTTCTGACAAGACCTTGAACTGTGTTTTCAAGACCTGTAATTCTCTCTTCACTCATGGTTGATTTTGTGTTTTTAATGTAGTTAGGTAAATGAACTCACAAACCAAAGCTCTGATAACCAATTGCAATGAAACTATTCAGAAAAAACAAGCTAAAACAATTACAAATTGAACTAAGGTTATACACTTGGAAATTACTCTGTTTTTGTTTGACTGGATGCTGGAAGAAGGAGATAGAACCTTAACCAAAGCACAAAGCCAATGTTTGAGGGTTGAGCCTTGATCCCAGCACACAGCTAAGGGTCTAGGCTCACTTCCAAGCACACAACAATGGAAGTTTCTCAAGCACACAGCCAAGAGATATCAACAAAAACAATGGTTTCAGTTTTGTGTTTACTTCAAATCTGCCTTTCATTCATTAGGAATAAGCCTTTTATAGGCAATGAGATTACATCTTACTCGTTCATTACATCTAGGGCCATAGTTGGCTTACAAAAGAAACAGAAATAACAGCTACATTGTTCAGACTAAAGCAATAAAGTAGAAAAAAGCAGTTCACATAAGACAATCTGACTTAATTGGTTTGCATGGGTTGATCTGGTGAAGGAGTGGACTTTCAAGCTTGGTTCTTGAGCCAGACTGGAGTAGGATGAATGACAAAACGTTTGCTAAAAGATCCTTGAGCTGGTTTGTTCAAAATAGGAAAGTTTGATAGTGACATTTGAACTACTGCAAAAAGGGCTGAATTCTGGACAGTTTGAGTTTGTCCCTCAGCTAACTTTTGTTGTGTGCATTTCCTGGAGAAGAAATCCTGGGCAAAGTTGTAGAGGACCCTCCCTAGGACTAAGATTGATCACTGGTTAGGCTTGTTTGAGTGTATAAGGCCCCATGGATCCTGTTTAGAAAGACTGTGACTGACTGGTTGTGGCTGAGGGTTGTTGTTGTTGTGTTGGGTTTGTTTTGTTGTTGGTTGTGTGTTGTTTTGGCTAAGTCTTGGGAAGTGGATGGCTAGGCCTTGGTGTGGTGTTGTTTTTTCTGACATGAAATGGTTTTCACTTGGATTGAATAAGCCCTTGTCATAGGGGCTGAATAAGGCATTGTCATAGCTAGTCATGGTGTTGATTTCATTGTTGTTGTTGTCTTGAGTGATGTTGTTCTGTCTGTCTTGAGCTTGTGTCTTGCCTTGATCATGTATTCCTGTTGCACAAGGGATCCCGATCCCTTGATAAGTACACAAGTAAGATAATAAAACTAATATAAACTACAACGTTAAGGGTAAATCGCTGTAAGTACAACGCTCGCTAGCTCACTCGTCAAAACCCTATGCAAACACCAACCATCAACCTTTTCATTTATTAAAAATGAATGCCACAATGAGTGGGGAGTAACTCGAGATTCTTCCAGCCATATCACATTAAAACAAACATAATCAAAGCATATAATCATACATTAGCATACTTAGTAAACTATCATGCCAAACTACATTAACAACATTGTACAGTAGTAGAAGAAGCATGTGACTCATCAATCATATCATCATCGTACATTAACAACTCGGGAAGACTCCCTTTGGCAACCGTATCACTACTAATGGCTTGCTTCCCACCATTTGCAATCATACAATTGAGAAGGTTAGGGACACGACACACAATTCAATCAAAACTGTGGGACAAAATCCTTTTATAAGAAAATATGGGATTTTTGGAAGGCAACAAGGATGAATCTTTATTAGATAGAATGTAAGAGGAAGGAGAGAGGATTCCAAAAGAACAAACAAATTTATATTTGGTTGAGGAATGAAGCTTTTATGAGAGTTCTAATGGAGGTGGAAGGATGAGTTTTAATGGAGGAAAAATTAGGTTTTGTTAGAGGGAGGAGGAAGGTAGATTTTTCTGAAAAATGAGGAAGGAAAGTCAGGAAATGAGATGGGTTGGTTCAACCCTGGATAATAAGAAAAGGCCAAAATTGTAAGGTGGATCGTTGTCTACCAGAATGTTTTGTAGAATTCATATCCGGACACCAAACGAACTATTAAGACACGGTTTTGACCGAACTACAATAACAATGAGATTATCATAAAATTCAAGGTAATAATAACAAATTGTCAAATTTAAAATATTTTAACAAATAAAAATAAAGGTGTATTATAAAATCAACGATTTATTAAATTACCCATTATTATAAAATAGGGGTGTTACAAGTTATGCCCTTTGGCCTATCCAATGCACCCAACACCTTTATGAGATTAATGACAGAGGTCCTCAAACCCTATCTGAGAAGATTTATTATTGTGTACTTTGATGACATTCTAGTTTACAGCCCTTCAACAAAAGAGCACCTGCAATATTTGAAGTTATTGTGTTGTTGGGGCACAAAATTTTGTTGGGGTTGAGGATTGAGCACATTGTTGCTTTTGTAAGACAAGTTGGGGTGAAATTTTGTGTTTGGCTTGTAAGTATTGGAAACGGTACCCGGTGGATAAGAACTTTGTTTAAAAGCATGAAAAGCACATACCTCCTCCATAGTAGCTTGGCATAGATTGGAGAAATGACCCACATCTCCACAACTTTCGCAAACAACAATTTGGCTAGTAGAAGACACGACATTGAGTTGATGAACCGCTTGTTGAGCCTCCAACTTTTCTTGAACCAAAAGGATTTTATTCTTCAAAATGCTAGTGTTGGAAACTTCCTCTCCTCCTTAGATGGGTGCACTCCGAGAATTGACATACTGGGCATCATTGTTCGCCATGGATTCAATTGTGGCATGAGCAATATCTGTGTCAATTTCTTGAAACCGCCCATTGTTGGCGGAATCATGAATTCTTTGGGATTCGGCACAACAACCATTGTAGAATGTTATGGCAAGGAACCAAGCATCCAACCCATGGTGTGGGCATTGCCTTTGAAACTCCTTGTACCTCTCCCAAGCTTCATATAAGCTCTCAAGAGCTTGTTGACGGAATCCCGTGATTTGGCTCCTCAAAGTTTCAGTTTTTTCGAGTGGAAATTTTTTTTTGATAAAAGGCAAGAGCCAATGTCTCCCAATTCGTGATTCCCATGGTGATACGATTAAGGTTGTTGATCCAAAGTTTTGCCTTGCCCTTCAAAGAGAAAGGGAAAAGTATTTCCCTAATTTGGGCTTGAGTGACACCCGTTTGGCGAACATTGGAGCAATAGTCACGAAAGGTTTGCACATGCAAATTGGGATCTTCCAAAGGACTTCCCCCAAATTGCTTCCTCTCCACAAGGGTAATGAAAGCTGGTTTGATCTCGAATTCCGGGGCGGTAATTTGAGTGGTGGTGATACCGGCCGGAAGCATAGCCGCGGTGGGCTTGGAATGATCGGAAAGTTTCACCATCTTCTTAGTTAGTGAGGGTGGTGGTGGTGATGATGAACTAGAAACCTCCTCCTTTTCAAGATTTTCCAGATTGTCTAAGTAAGACTTTCTGGCACTTTCAACTCGCACAAGAGAAGCAACGTCTTTTACTTCTTTCCAAAAGCATCGTCTTCTACGAAAGGTTTTCTCGGGCTCGTAATCCGGTGAAACTAATTCTTCCTCACGGGAAGACACGGGCATAAGGCAACAATATTCAAGGAAATTGTAAGTACGGTCTCAAGGAACAAGTGTTCCTAAAGACAAGAGAAAAAAATGATAGAAGTCTACAAATCAAAAACGAAATACAACCGTACTCCCCGGCAACGACGCCAAAACTTGATAGGCTATGTCGCACACCTAATCAAAGATAAATTTCCCTAGACACAAATTAATGTAGTACGAGGGGTCGAACACAAGGAGACGGGAATTTCGCTATGAAATGCTATGAAAAGACTACTATCAAAGTCGGTTTAATGGTTGGTTTAGTTTTGATGTTTAGCTAAAAATGATGTAAATTAAATAATATTAAAAAAGTCTAGGAGAATATGGTCACTCATGAAAATACATAAATGCTCATGTTAAACATAGGAATTCTTAATTTTGTTAATTGTTTAGGCTAAAGACACCCATCTCTCGACATTAGTGTCAACCTTAGGTCGAGTCCTAGAGAACTTTCGTTATGACTAGAGTCGTCCTACTACACATGCTTAGTGCAACAGGAGTATGTGATCAAGCCAAGACACGAGCTCAACACAAGACACAAACTCAAGAAAAGGCTCAACATCAAGACATCAACACCATTCAAAACAACAACATCCTTTCAAACAACACCATGATTAGTTATGACAATATCCTATTCAGTCCAAGCCACAACCACTTCAAACCTGCTAAGACAACACCCCCACAATCAGAACAAAGCCTAGCCATCCACTTCCCAAGGCTAAGCCACAACAAGGCACAGCCAACAGCCCAACAAACCCAACACAACAAAACAGCCCTCAGCCAAAAAACAGCCTATCACTGCCTCTCTAAACAGGGTCCATGGGGCCTCACACAATCAAACTAGCCTAACCAACCCTCAAACCTATGTCTTGGGAAGGTCCTCTACAACTTTCCCCAGGACTTCCCTTCCAAGAAACAAACACACAAAGAGTTAGCTTAGGGACAACTTCAGACTGTCCAGATTTCAGCCTTTTTGCAGTAGTTAACATGTCACTATCAAACTTTCCTTTTATGATCAAACAAACTCGAGGGCCTTTGAGAAGGACCTTTGGCATCCATCCCACTTCAGTTGAGCTCAAGAATCAAGCTCAGAAGTCCACCCCTCCACCAGTTTCAACCCCAACAAACCCATTAAGGCAGATTGTCCTATTAGAATTACTTTTCTGCTTTATCTACTTTATGTCAGTTTCCTGCAAGTTTGTAGCTGTTATTTTGTTTCATGTTGTAAGCCTTTGTGGCCCTAGATATCTCCTAACGTCTGAGTTGTATCCTTGTTGCCTATATAAGGCCTTTACCTAATGAAATGCAAATCAGATTTGAAGTAAAACATAAAACTGAAACCTTGTTTCTGTTGCATCTCTTGGTTGTGTGCTTGAGACAACTTCCTTTGCTTTGTGCTTGGAAGTGAGCTAGGGTCCTTAGCTGTGTGCTGGGATCACAGTTCAACCCTCAATCATTGGCTTTGTGCTTTGGTTAAGGTCCTATCTAGTTCTTGTCAATCAATCCTAACAGAAACAAAGTATTTGCAAAGTGTCTGAACCTCAATCAAATTGTCATTGTTTGAGTTATCTTTTCTGAGTAATTTCAGTGAAAATTGGTTATCAGAGCTTTGGTTTGTGAGTTCATCTACCTAACTACATTAAAAACACAATATACAACCATGAGTGAAGAGAGAATAACAGGTCTTGAAAACACAGTTCAAAATCTTGTCAGAACTGTAATGGAGGTCTCTAGATCTGTCAATGAACTCCTTGAGGGCCAACAAAACAATGATACAAGGGGAGGCAGAGGTCGAGGAAGAGGAGCACCTTTCTTACAAGGTGGAGGAAGGAGGAGACAACCTATAGATCAGTTTGAAATGTCAGATTCAGATGGCTCAGATCACAGTCTCCTCAGACACCAAGACAAAGATATCAAGGTAGAGATTCCTGACTTTCTAGGTAGCTTGAACCCTGATGATTTCTTAGATTGGCTAAGGTCTGTAGAAAGAGTCTTTGAGTTTAAAGGATACACTGATAGAAAGGCTTTTAAGGTTGCTATCATGAAACTAAAAGGCTATGCCTCACTGTGGTATGAAAACATGAAAACCTTGAGGGTTAGGGAAGGGAAAGAACCTGTAAAGTCATGGCTCAAACTGAAAAAGAAAATGAGAGCTAAGTTTGTCTCTAGGGACTACACTCAAGACATGTTCATTAAGCTTACTCACCTAAAGCAAGACCAAAGACCTTTAGAGTCCTACCTAAGAGACTTTGAACAACTCACTTTGCAATGTGAGGTTGTTGAGAAATCTGAACAAAAGATAGCAAGGTTCTTAGAGGGGTTGGATGAAAGGATAGCTAGTAAAGTCAGGTTACAAAACATATACTCCTTTGAGGAAGCTGTCAACTTGTCTTTAAGGGTAGAAAAATTGGGAAAAGGAAAGGCCAGTGCTTCTAAGACACCTTCCAGAACCCCCACCTTCAAACCTTTTGTAGGAGTTAAGATAGGAGAACCTGTGGTTCCTGTTAAGACTCCTTTCAACCTTGATAAAGGCAAGGCTGTTGAGGCAGGCCAAAGGAAGACTACCCCTCTCAAAAAGTGCTTTCAATGTCAAGGGTATGGACATTTTGCTAGAGAATGTCCATCTAAAAGGGCTCTGAGTACCCTAGAAGTAATCCATTGGGGAGATGATGAAGTGTTGGTCTGTGATGAAGAGATGGAAGAGCCTGAGGTAGAGGCTAGTGAGGAGTTGATAGAGCCTGATGCAGGGTTAAGTTTGGTAACATGGAGGGTAATGCATACTCAACCACAACCTTTGGAAGAGGACCAAAGACACCAGATCTTTAGGACCAGATGTACCATCAAGGGTAGAGTATGTAACCTCATTATTGATGGGGGAAGCTGCACTAATGTGGCCTCCAAAACACTGATAGACAAGCTAGCTCTACCCACCAAAGACCACCCCCTACCTTACAAACTCAGATGGCTAAACAAAGGGGCTGAGATCAAGGTGGATAAACAATGTGTTATACCTTTCTCAATTGGTAAAGGGTATGTGGATGAGAGTCTTTGTGATGTTCTACCTATGGATGCATGTCACCTTCTGCTTGGGAGACCATGGGAGTTTGATAGGGATGCCATACACCATGGGAGAGACAACACCTACACCTTTAAGTATGGGAAGAAGAAGATCACCCTAACACCTTTACCACCTGCTTTAAAGATCAACCCAAACCCCATGAGTGAGGCTTCCAAAGAAGTCATGTTGATAAGTGAATCAGAAATAGCACAAGAGCTAAGTGAGCTACAACCTGTATACATATTGCTAGTCAAGGAGACTGGGATGAGTATCATTGATATCCCTGAAGAGGTCAAATCTATCCTAGAAAGTTATGGTGATGTCTTCCCTACTGAGCTTCCTAGTGGACTGCCACCACTTAGAGGGATAGAGCACCACATTGACCTAGTGCCTGGAGCTATCTTACCCAACAAGCCAGCCTACAGGAGTGACCCTAAGGCTACACAAGAGCTCCAACTTCAAGTAGGTGAACTACTCAACAAGGGCTATGTCAGAGAGTCCCTCAGTCCTTGTGCTGTACCAGCCTTGCTTGTGCCAAAGAAGGATGGGACTTGGCGTATGTGTATTGACAGTAGGGCCATCAACAACATTACCATCAAGTATAGGTTTCCCATACCTAGACTTAATGATATTCTGGATGAGCTAAGTGGGGCTCAAGTGTTCACTAAGATTGATCTGAGGCAGGGCTACCACCAAGTGAGGATAAGAGCAGGGGATGAATGGAAGACAGCTTTCAAGACTAAACATGGGCTCTATGAATGGCTGGTGATGCCTTTTGGGTTGTCTAATGCCCCTAGCACCTTCATGAGGTTGATGACAGAGGTCCTAAGGCCTTACTTAGGCAAGTGTGTAGTGGTTTACTTTGATGATATTCTTATTTACAGTTCAACTAAGGGAGAACATTTGCAACATCTGAAGTTGTTGTTTGAGGTCCTAAGAGAAAACAAGTTGTATGGCAAGCTAGAGAAGTGCACCTTCATGCAGCCTGAGGTTTACTTCCTTGGGTTCATCATCTCTAAGAAAGGGGTAGCAGTTGATCCTGAGAAAGTGCAAGCAATCAAGGAATGGCCCATTCCCCAAACTGTTACTGATGTAAGAAGTTTCCATGGGTTGGCATCTTTCTATAGGAGGTTCATACAAGGGTTTAGTTCAATCATGGCCCCTATTACTGAGTGCATGAAGAAGGGAGAGTTCAAGTGGAATGAGAAGGCTGAAAGGTCCTTCAATCTGATCAAAGAGCTATTGTGTAAGTCTCCAATATTGGTTCTACCAGACTTTAACAAACTCTTTGAGGTAGAGTGTGATGCCAGTGGTCTTGGCATAGGAGCTGTGCTTACTCAAGAAAAGAAACCTGTGGCATACTTTAGTGAGAAGCTAAATGGGGCCAAGCTTAACTATTCCACATATGACAAGGAATTCTATGCCATTGTGAGGGCATTGAATCATTGGGGACACTACTTGAAGCCTAAGCCTTTTGTGCTTCATTCTGATCATGAGGCTCTCAAATACATCAATGGACAACACAAACTCAACCCCAGGCATGCCAAATGGGTAGAGTTCTTGCAATCCTTCTCATTCTCCAGCAAGTATATAGAAGGTAAGAACAATGTTGTAGCTGATGCATTGTCTAGAAGGTCTGTAATGTTGACCTTCATGGAGCAAAGGGTGTTGGGGTTTGAATTTATGAAAGAGCTCTATCAAGAGGACCCAGACTTCAAGCATGAATGGGAGGTACATCAAGAAGGGCAAGTCAAGAAAGGGAGCAAATACACAGCTCAAGAAGGATACTTATTCTATGGGAACAAACTGTGTGTGCCTAAGGGACCTTATAGGGGACTACTGGTCAAAGAGGTTCACTCCAATGGCCTTGCTGGTCACTTTGGGGTACAGAAGACCTATGACATCTTACAAGATCAGTTCTATTGGCCTAAGATGCTCAGTGATGTGCAAGATGCCCTCAAGAGATGCAGATCTTGTCAAATAGCCAAGGCACACTTTCAAGCAGGCCCTTACACACCACTTCCAGTACCCAACAAGCCATGGGAAGATCTCAGTATGGACTTCATTGTAGCCTTACCTAGAACTCAAAGGGGAAAGGATTCAATCATGGTGGTTGTAGATAGATTCAGCAAGATGGCACATTTCATTGCTTGTAAGAAGACTGAGGATGCATTGGGGGTAGCTGAACTATACTTTAGGGAGGTTGTCAAGTTACATGGGGTCCCTAGAAGCATTGTCTCAGATAGAGACACAAAGTTCATGAGCCACTTCTGGAGAACCTTGTGGAAGCTATTGAAGACCAGGTTATTGTTTAGTACTTCTCACCATCCCCAAACTGATGGGCAGACAGAAGTCACTAACAGAACACTAGGGAAGATCTTAAGGAGCATTGTTTCTAAGTCATTGAAAGATTGGGACCTCAAGCTAGCACAAGCTGAGTTTGCCTTCAACAGAGCCCCCTCCAGTAGCACAGGTAAAAGTCCTTTTGAAACAGTTTATGGCACTAATCCTCTCATGCCTACAGACCTAGCACCAGTCAAAGGAAACAAGACAAGCTATGATGCAAAGAAAAGAGTTGAGCAAATGATACAGATTCATGAGCAAGTCAAGAAGCAGATTGAAAGGTCCCATGAGTTGTACAAGGCTAGGTCCAAGGGACCTAAGAAAGCAAGGGAGTTCAAGGCAGGGGATCTTGTATGGTTGCATTTAAGAAAAGAGAGATTTCCAGACAAGAGGAGAAACAAGCTCACGCCAAGAGCTGATGGACCATTTGAGATATTGGAGAAGATAGGCACAAATGCTTACAAAGTGGATCTACCAGGAAGCTATGGTGTACATGGTACTTTCAATGTGGGAGACCTGAGCCCCTACCATGGTGAATCAGATGATGAAGGTGAGGAAGATTTGAGGGCAAATCCTTTTCAAGAAAGGGAGGTTGCAACAGGAGTATGTGATCAAGCCAAGACACGAGCTCAACACAAGACACAAACTCAAGACAAGGCTCAACATCAAGACATCAACACCATGATCAGTTATGACAATATCCTATTCAGTCCAAACCACAACCACTTCAAACCTGCTAAGACAACACTCCCACAACCATAACAAAGCCTAGCCATCCACTTCCCAAGGCTAAGCCACAACAAAGCACAGCCAACAGCCCAACAAACCCAACACAACAAAACAGCCCTCAGCCAAAAAACAGCCTATCACTGCCTCTCTAAACAGGGTCTATGGGGCCTCACACAATCAAACTAGCCTAACCAACCCTCAAACCTATGTCTTGGGAAGGTCCTCTACAACTTTCCCCAGGACTTCCCTTCCAAGAAACAAACACACAAAGAGTTAGCTTAGGGACAACTTCAGACTGTCCAGATTTCAGCCTTTTGCAGTAGTTAACATGTCACTATCAAATTTTCCTTTTATGATCAAAAAAACTCGAGGGCCTTTTAGAAGGACCTTTGGCATCCATCCCACTTCAGTTGAGCTCAAGAATCAAGATCTGAAGTCCACCCCTCCACCAGTTTCAACCCCAACAAACCCATTAAGGCAGATTGTCCTATTAGAACTACTTTTCTGCTTTATCTACTTTATGTCAGTTTCCTGCAAGTTTGTAGCTGTTATTTTGTTTCATGTTGTAAGCCTTTGTGGCCCTAGATATCTCCTAACGTCTGAGTTGTATCCTTGTTGCCTATATAAGGCCTTTACCTAATGAAATGCAAATCAGATTTGAAGTAAAAACATAAAACTGAAAACTTGTTTCTGTTGCATCTCTTGGCTGTGTGCTTGAGACAACTTCCTTTGCTTTGTGCTTGGAAGTGAGCTTGGGTCCTTAGCTGTGTGCTGGGATCAAAGTTCAACCCTCAATCATTGGCTTTGTGCTTTGGTTAAGGTCCTATCTAGTTCTTTGTCAATCAGTCCAAACAGAAACAGAGTATTTACAAAGTGTCTGAACCTCAATCAAATTGTTATTGTTTAGTTGTCTTTCTGAATAGTTTCAGTGCAAACTTACTCAGCATTTTCTTTTTAAGTTTTGACCAAGACCTAAGGGGTTCTTTACCTTTCTTAATCCTTTGGTGTTTCAAATTATCAAACCATAAGGATGCATACCCATTCAGTCTTAACACAACAACCTTAAATGACTTAATATCAGTGTAACCTTTATATTCAAACATCTTTTCAACATCCCTAATCCATTCTAGTAGGTCATCAGGATTTAAACTACCAGAGAATTCAGGAATTTCTACCTTGAGATGCGTGTCAGTGTGATCCGGAATCTCCTCATAAGTTCTGTTGCTTTCTCCTGAGTCTGACCCTTCTTCCTCCTGCAGGGGTTGTCCTCTTCCCATGCCCATGTGGCAACGACCTCTGCCTCTGCCACTAGGGGGTGGTCTTCCTCTCACAGGGTGTGTGATGTTCTCCATGACAGTGTTCAAGGCAGCCAGCACTACATTGACAGTGCCTGCTAACTGATCCACCTTGCCTTTAATACCTACAAGCCTCTCTTCACTCATTAGGATATTTTTTGTATTTTTGTTGTAGTTAGGGTAATAATGACCTCACAACCAAAGCACTGATGCCATAATTGCAGTGATATTGTAGGGGCTATGTATGAAATTGGCACACGATGACCTTCAGACTCAAACTGGACACAAGGGTACGGATGTTCCCCAATTCCCATAGCTTAACACAGGAAATTGAACAACAAACTAGACTGGCTAAGCCTCCTTACCACAGCCTAGCACAGGTAAGAAACCTTGAGCCAACAACAAGTAAAACAACCCACAGTCTAAGCACAGGGATGCTCAACTTGCCACAGACTTTGATCAACACCCACAGCCTAGCACAGGATATTATCAGGCCTGACTACAGCAATGCACAAGTTGAAAAGGTTTAGGAAATGAGAAGAGTTCTCAGGTTTTCATTAAAACATAAACTGCCTTTTACACAAGAGCAAGGGTCCTTTATATAGGCCTCAATGCTTGATCTAATATAACCCTAGAATATCATATAAGGGCCAAGATTAACTAGTGAAATATAACAAAATACTGGCTAACAACTATAGACTGAAAATACAAAGGAAAATAGTAAAACAGACAAAAGTGCAGACTTGTGACAGTGACATGCTTCAGGTTGTGTTTGATGTTTGGTGTTGGCTTGGAGCTTGTGGACGAGCCTGATTAATGCTCCCTTGAACTTCTTCTGCTGGCTTTCTAAGACTAGGTAAGACAATCAAAAGACTTTTGGAGATGGTCTCTCAATGTCTAACCAAAAGTGGAAAAAACTGCTTTATGCTTTTCTGCTGAATTGATTTGGAATTTTAGGGTAGTTGTGTTGTGATTCGAGACTGGTTCCCTAGGACTTTTTTGGTCCTAGGTGGGTAAGTTTTTAGCTGGGTCTGGTGGTAGCTGGTGGTCCATGGTGTGGTGAGAGCTGTGCCCCCCCCCCCCCAAGTGGCTCCTGTTGGTTGTTTTTGTGGGTTTTTTGTTTTGGTGTTGGTGAGCTTGTCTTTGGCTGAGTTGGGTCATGTCATGGCTCGTGTCTTGGCTATCATGGACCTTCATCTTGGCAGTGTCTTAGCTAGCATTCCCCAGTCTGAAGTGCCCCCCCTGGCTACCCATCCCTTGCCCCCTGATTGACCCCTGTATATCAACATTGAACCCCCCTTAGAACCCCCCTTGGCTAACAATGCTCATCATCTGACCCCCATTGGCTTGTCCCTTGTCTGCATTGCTGATTACTGTCTTGCCCTGTCCCTCAGCTCCTGCTGCACAGACGCTATGGAGGAAATAACGGTCGGTAAGCGGTTTTATCGACCGATTTTTACATTTAACGACCGCTTTAGACGGTCGGTATTGGACCTGATTCTTGTAGTAGGGATTATTGCACCTAGATATCTTGCTACTATGAACAGAGTCTCAAATAGAGATGCATGTTGGTTGTCAAAGGTACATCTAATGTAAGTACCTAAGTGGAGATGTATGGTGTCTAAAAACTCTTTGTAATATTGTTCATCAATGGAAAGCTTACATTTTAGGAAAAAAAATCTTCCATTTTGATAAGAAATTCAATGGTATTGATATGAGTGGGGTGTGGGTCGGTCAATGAAGGAACGAGTTCATTGAAAGTCGGAAATCAGTTTAATCATTCTCGAGAATAATTAAATGTATTTCGAGCTTTCATTGAACGTGAGAGCTTCATTGGATGGTACGGAAATCTTGCTCGTAAAATACAAACGATCTCCAATTCGGTTTTCGTAATTATGGCTTCAATAGTGGGTGCGTAGTAATGGGGATGTGTAATGGCTAGAAGAATTGAAGACACTTTCATCTTATTTTATTAAACAAAATAAGAGGGTTAATACCCTATTTAATTATTAGCTTTATTTGGTAATTTATTTAGTAGTAATTAGCTAGTTTTAATTCTCTTTAATTAGCTAGTTAATATTTGGATTGTAAGGACCTTTCAATGGTCTTGTTTTGGCTATTTAAGCCATTGGCATGGAATAAGAAAAAAGGAACACCACAAGAATGAATTAAAAAGCAAATCCTTTGATTGTCGAGTTTCAATCAGTTCCTTGTTATTGTTTGACGCGTTTTCAAACTCTAACCCGAAATGTAATCAATAGGTCTTGATTATAGTTCACCATTGTTCGAATTATAGGTCTAGTTCGAGCAAATATCCCATTGTTTTGAGTTCTTGGTGGAATTTAAAGCAAATATCATTTATTTTATTATTGTTCTTTATTTTTTTAAAACGCTTCCGTAAAATTTCGTATCATATGGTATCAGAGCAATCAAACCTCACTATGTTTGCTAGTGAGCGAGAAATTGAAAGAGCTATTGACGAGGGGGAACGAGTCTATCTAATGGTGGCTAATGAGGCACACGGTGATGGTGTGTTTAATGGGCAGGTTGAAGGGTTACTAAAGGAGTTCGAGGATGTTTTCCCCGAGGACCTACCTCCTGGATTACCACCTATTCGTGGGATTGAGCACCAAATCGATCTCATTCCCGGGGCTTCTCTTCCTAACAAGGCAGCCTATCGTTGTAATCCAGAGGAAACAAAGGAGTTGCAAAGACAAATTGAAGAGTTGATGGAGAGAGGCTATGTTCGTGAAAGTCTAAGTCCTTGTGCCGTCCCTACATTGCTTGTGCCAAAGAAAGATGGAACTTGGCGTATGTGTATCGATAGTAGGGCTGTGAACAACATAACAATCAAGTATCGTTTTCCAATTCCAAGGCTTGATGATATGTTGGATGAGTTACATGGTTCGGTAGTCTTTTCCAAAATTGATTTGAGGAGTGGTTATCATCAAATCAGAATGAGAGACGGGGACGAATGGAAGACCGCTTTCAAGACAAAGCATGGCTTATATGAATGGACCGTCATGCCATTTGGTCTCACTAATGCTCCAAGTACTTTCATGAGGCTTATGAATGAGGTACTCAAGGCATTCTTGGGCAGATTTGTGGTTGTCTATCTTGACGATATATTGATTTATAGTCGTAGTTTGGAGGAACATTTTGAACATCTTCGAAGTGTGTTTGAAACACTAAGAAGGCAGCAACTATATGGTAAGAAGGAGAAGTGTTCGTTCTTGGTTGATAGTGTGGTTTTTCTTGGCTATGTGGTGTCTAAAGAAGGGGTTTCGGTTGATCAATCAAAAATCGAAGCTATCAAGTCTTGGCCATCTCCTAAAACAGTAAGTGAGGTTCGATCTTTCCAAGGTCTTGCTTCGTTTTATAGGAGGTTTATTCGTGACTTTAGTACCATCACTAGTCCTATAACCGAGTGTTTGAAGAAGGGAGCATTTGTTTGGAATGAGGCTGCTCAACGTGGCTTTGAAGCGATCAAAAGGAAGTTGTGTGAGGCACCCGTCTTGGCACTTCCAGATTTTACACAACCCTTTGAAGTCGAGTGTGATTCAAGCGGAGTTGGTATAGGTGATGTCCTTGTGCAAGGTAAGCGACCTATTGCTTATTTTTCAGAAAAGTTGAGTGGTGCTAGGCTCAACTACTCTACTTATGATAAGGAGTTCTATGCCATTGTGAGAGCTCTTAATCATTGGAGTCACTATCTTCGTCCAAGTCACTTTGTATTACATTCGGATCATGAATCCTTAAAGTACATCAATGGGCAACTGAAACTAAATCCGAGGCATGCTAAATGGGTGGAGTTCTTACAATCATTCCACTTTTTTTCAAAATACAAGGATTGTAAGAGTAATGTGGTGGCTGATGCGCTTTCTCGTCGGCACTCTTTGCTATCCGTGCTTGATGTTCGTTTGCTTGGGTTCGAAACATTGAAGGACTATTATGAGAATGATGTTGATTTTGGGGAGTTGTTCCTTGGTTGCAAATCTGGTGTAATGGGTGAGTTTGTTTTGCAAGATGGTTTTCTTTTTAAAGGGAATCGATTATGTGTTCCTAAGCATCCAGTTCGTGAGTTGTTGATTAGGGAAGCTCATGGAGGTGGACTTGCGGGTCATTTCGGTGTTGCTAAGACTTTAGAAGTATTGAAGGAGCATTTCCATTGGCCTCGTATGCAAGGGGATGTGCAATGTGTGATTCGCAAATGTGTTACTTGTCATGTATCAAAGAGCACATTTAAGCCCGGAGAGTACACTTCGTTACCTGTTCCTAATCGTCCATGGGAAGATGTATCTATGGATTTTATTGTTGCTTTGCCTCGTACTCAAAGGGGTAAGGATGCAATCATGGTGGTCGTGGATCGATTCTCTAAAATGGCTCATTTTGTGGCTTGCCACAAAACAGATGATGCAAGTAATGTGGCTGATTTGTATTTTCGAGAAATACTACGTCTTCATGGGGTTCCAAAGACAATTGTTTCAGATCTTGATTCAAAATTTTTGAGCTATTTCTGGAATACTTTATGGAGGAAGGTCGGCACTAAACTCTTGTTTAGCACATCTCACCATCCTCAAACCGATGGGCAAACGGAGGTAACTAATCGAACCCTTGGTACCTTATTGCGTGGTCTTGTGAGTAAGACACAAAAGGATTGGGATATAAAGCTTGCCCATGCTGAATTCGCTTACAATCGTTCTCCAACCTATGCTACTGCTCATTCTCCATTTGAAGTTGTGTATGGTGTGAATCCGTTCTTGCCTTTAGATCTTATTCCATTGCCTAAGGATGAATTGGTTCACAAAGATGCGGAGTCTAAGCTGAAATCGATGGTGAAGTTGCACGAACAAGTTCGAGCTAGAATAGAGTCTATCAATGAGACTTATAAGCGTAAGTCTAACAAGAATAGGAAGCCACGAGTGTTCGATGTTGGGGATCTAGTTTGGGTCCATTTGAGGAAGGAACGATTTCCGAGCAAGCGAAAGAACAAGTTAATGCCACGAGCTGAAGGTCCTTACAAGGTTGTTTCGAGAGTCAATGACAATGCTTACAAGGTCGAACTTCCAGGTGACTATGGTGTCCATGCTACGTTTAATGTGGGTGATCTATCTCCTTACTTAGATGATGACGGGATTTCAGAATTGAGGACAATTCCTTTCAAAGGAGGAGAGGATGATACGATCATGGATGGCATGGATGAACTAATTGTCAATGTGGACAGTCCTATGGACCGTTCAAAAGTTGTTCCACGAGTTCAGTTAGGGAATTGGTTTGGTGAGTCCATAACACGAAGCCTATGCGTGATCAATGGAGCCATTTAACAGTCTAATTGACTGTTTACACAAGGATGCAACGGTTGAATGGACTGAGTCATAGCTGTCATTTACACCTTGTTTTATTATCATTTTAAGTCTTATTATTGCTGCATTTGTGTCTAATAATATGGCTGTTAGAGGGTCATAAATAGTAGTTAATTGGAGTCATTAAGCTAGTGTTTACTACTTAGTTTGTGGCTGCATAGAATTCAAAATATAGAGCAGTTGAAGGCTGCTAAAAGAGCTGTTGTAAGGCTGTCAAATAAGGTAAGTTTTAGCCTAATTAAGAGCCTCTTTAAGAGCCTTAATTGGGTAGTTTATTGCTTGGTTTGACCAGCCATTATAGGTTTGTAATGAGGGCTATTTAAAGCCAAGATTGCTGGAGGTTTTCACTCATTCAATCAATAAGAAATACAATATTTTCCCTAACTTTGCTGCTGCAAAAACACTTTGTTATTATTCAACGAGTTTGAGTAACAACTTGATCGTTCTCAATAGGTCTTGGGTTTCGATCTCCATTGTCGAGTTATAGGTCTAACTCGCCAAATATCAGTACTTAGTTCGCTATTTGTTTGCCTCAAATATCACGGTTGAGACTGGGTTGCACCTAGTGCATTCGGGTCTCGTTGTGTGTTTGTTGTTTCAAAGACTTCCGCTACCAACTCGTATCATTAGTGGTATCAGAGCTTAGGCTCTTGATTTCCTTAAATTCAAGACGGTCCTAGGCGCATCAAACTCAAGTGTTGAAATTCTGATTGCGATTGGAATTCAAGGGTTAAACTCGAGCGAGGTAGTTCGAGGGTTAATCGGTTTTGATCTCTAGAGCATCTTCTAGTAACTTGTTTTTCAAAGTGTGGAAGTTCAAAAAAAAAAAAAAAAAAAATTACTGTTTTTATCCGGGTACTGTTCATCCGGAACAAAAAAAACAAAATTTTTTTTACTGTTTTCGTCCAGGTACTGTTCATCCGAAAAAAAAAAAAAAAATTTGTCCGGTACTATTCATCCGGAAAAAAAAAGGAAAGGCACATGTATCAAAATACTAGCCCTTATCTCGACATTAGTAGGTACAAGAATTGGGGCAATTCTTTTTGAAGAAGGGGAGTATGATACGAGTGGGGTGTGGGTCGGTCAATGAAGGAACGAGTTCATTGAAAGTCGGAAATCAGTTTAATCATTCTCGAGAATAATTAAATGTATTTCGAGCTTTCATTGAACGTGAGAGCTTCATTGGATGGTACGAAAATCTTGCTCGTAAAATACAAACGATCTCCAATTCGGTTTTCGTAATTATGGCTTCAATAGTGGGTGCGTAGTAATGGGGATGTGTAATGGCTAGAAGAATTGAAGACACTTTCATCTTATTTTATTAAACAAAATAAGAGGGTTAATACCCTATTTAATTATTAGCTTTATTTGGTAATTTATTTAGTAGTAATTAGCTAGTTTTAATTCTCTTTAATTAGCTAGTTAATATTTGGATTGTAAGGACCTTTCAATGGTCTTGTTTTGGCTATTTAAGCCATTGGCATGGAATAAGAAAAAAGGAACACCACAAGAATGAATTAAAAAGCAAATCCTTTGATTGTCGAGTTTCAATCAGTTCCTTGTTATTGTTTGACGCGTTTTCAAACTCTAACCCGAAATGTAATCAATAGGTCTTGATTATAGTTCACCATTGTTCGAATTATAGGTCTAGTTCGAGCAAATATCCCATTGTTTTGAGTTCTTGGCAGAATTTAAAGCAAATATCCTTTATTTTATTATTGTTCTTTATTTTTTTAAAACGCTTCCGCAAAATTTCGCATCAGGTATTTACACTAGTTGAAACTATGATTCTAAACAGCCCCTTAGGTTGTTTGTGTCAACTTTGAATCCCTCAAGACATAAGAAACCCCCACTATCCACGAATTCATTCACCATGTCAATCTGGTCTGCTGCTGGCTCCTCTATGTTGGTATCCCTCACATGGCACAAAATCATCGAGTAGCCCTTTCTCAGTTACGTCTTCAAGGTAATCGCCGCAATTTACTTCATGTTAGGCTTCACAACAAACCCACGATACTGTTGGAGTAAGGCCCTGTTCTTTTGGACTTAAACTCTGCCCCTTTAAGTTCAGTTCAGCTCCTATAAGTTCAGCTCAGCTCCTATAAGTTCAGTTCAGTTCAGTTCAGCTCCTATAAGTTCAGTTCAGCTTCTATAAATTCAGTTCAGTTCAGCTCCTATAAGTTCAGTTCAGTTCAGTTCAGCTCTTATAAGTTCAGTTCAGAAAAATTCAATTCTTACAAATTAAGTTCTGAAAAGTTATACGGAATATATTATTTATGAAAACCGATATAAAAACATTTGACATTAATTAGTGGAATGACATTTGGTCAATTGAAAAAAAGGTGGGTGTTAAAATATATGCCCCGAATGTCACAAAAGTATCAAATGTCTATTATTGTTTTATACATTCACACTCCATAATTTCATAAGGATGCATACTCTTGGAATACCTATTATACAACATGACGTGAATATTCAAGGAACAGTAGATTTGGGCATGTTTGATGATAAGCGGAAAAAACCATGTTCAAGGTACGAAACAAGATAGTAAAAAACATTTGGCGAGGCAATAGATTCGTTGTTACGAGTGATAGTGAAGATAAAGAAGAAAGTGATGAGGAAGATGATGATATGGAAATAGATGGTTAGAAAACGATGTAATATGTGATTTATTTTTTTTATCGTAATGTAAACGTAGTAATCTATTTGAACAAACCAATGTACATAAATCGGAATTATGTTATTATCTTACCTTATGTTTTAGAGTATACTTTGTTTATGACAGTCCTTTCCAAAAGATAAAGATACAAATAAAGATGATGTCAACGTAGTAATAATCTATTTGAACAAACCAATGTATATAAATTAAAGTTATGTTATTATCTTACCTTATGTAATAAAGTTCAGTTTAGTAAATTTTAGGTTCTATAAATTCTATTCAATTAAGTAAAATTAAGTTCAAAAAAGTTCAGATCCTATAAGTTTAGTTTAGTTCAGTTCAACTCCTATAAGTTCAGTTCAACTCCTATAAGTTCAGTTCAGCTCTTATAAGTTCAGTGCAGTTCAGCTCCTATAAGTTCAGTTCAGCTCCTATAAGTTCAGTTCAGTTCAGTTCAGCTCCTATAAGTTCAGTTCAGCTCCTATAAGTTTAGTTTAGTTCAGTTCAGCTCCTATTCAGCCCAAAAGAACAGGGCTTAAGTGTCCTTCACAATAGTGCATTTATATAATAAATCTCATTTGGAATATACGTGGCATGATTAGTATATTTTGACATGTGGACCGGTTTTAGCTAGTAGAAAACAAATGTGTTTATTCTCTACTAAATCCACACTCCACCATATGATTATTACATGTATGACACATGAGCATTATCATTAAACAATCTCATACTCTACCATTATGCATGTGAATAAAATAAGAATAAAATCACCCACTTTGGAGTTGGTGGTGCCGGCCAAAATGCTTATAAAAGGAGCATTTGTTGCTCATTTTTCCACTTCACTTGATTCTTCATTTTTATTCACATCCTCTCACTAAAAGCTCCTACATATCTCTATAACTAATCTATACACTAATATTCTCTACGTATTACAAGAGTAGTAATATACTAATCTTAGTAGTATTATATCTTTACTTATTATCTAGTTAATAATAAGCTAAGATTATTTGGGTGGATTCTTGGGTGCAACAAGAAGAAGACCTTTTACTTTGGAGGTTGTTTTATGGAGGATCATCCACTAATAAGATCCTCAAGAACAATAAGAAAATAGTTTCTTATTGTGCCCTTTTTAGACCGAAAATTTCTCATTGTAAGGAAATTTCTTCTCATCTTTATATTTATGCTTTATATCTGCATGCATGATAACTAGATCCTAAATCATTAAGTTAATGTAATTTAATGAAATAATTAGAGAAGTCTAATTAGAGGTTTAGGACTTTGATGTGGTACCAAAGCTCAATTGTTACATGCATGTTGATTTTAAGCATTAAAATCGAGTTATATGATAACTTGAATAAAATCGATAATTTTTGTTAAAAATGGTTTGCACGAAATTTTTTGATTTCAATGCAGACCTGATGACCTCAAAATGGTTATGGTCAAATTTAGTGATTTTAGGGATTGATTTGTTATTTATTTTGGTTTATGGCCTTTAAATCAAGTTAATATGCGTTTTTATGTTAAAAAGTTAACTAAAACTAGTTGCATGTTGATTCTAGTCATGAAATTTTTATATGATATCACATGCATATTTTACATACTGTATGTAAAATTTCGTGATTTTTAATTAAGTTTAGCATTTTTATTGATTTTTATTAGATAAAAGTCGATAAAGTGAGATTATAGTGTTCATAATGAAACGTTCGTTTCTGGTCTAGAAAATTTTTGGCACATTTTATAATCTGATTTATATCCTCTTGGTAAAACTTTGTAATTTGTTTCTGTAACAACCGAAAAGTACCCAATTTGCTTAAGCAATAGCTTATGGATACTTTTCAGTAGAACTTAAGTTTTTAATATAGGAATTTTTGTTCCGAGTCGTATTTTGAAATTCCGCGTTCGTATTTGGAATTTTTGAGAGATTTCATGAAAAGACCGTTTTTGGTCATCTTTGACTTTTCTTGACTTTTAAACCGTCTTTGACTTTTCCTTGACTTTTTAAAGTCGTCATTGACTTTTTATTTATTTTTAAGTCGTCTTAAACTTTTCTGAACTTTTAAGCCATTTTGACTTTTTCCGACTTTTTAGTCGATTTTGACTTTCGTTGACTTTTCCCGACTCGTCTTGCGATTTGAAGACCGAAATTTTATTTAAAAAAATAATATTTTTGATTTATTTTTATTTAGATTTATTAAGATTTATCATAATTTAATATAATTATTTTGAATTTATTCGGAATTTAAAGAATAACGTTTACGGTTTTTAACCAAACGTCATTTAACTATTCCCGACGCATCGTAATGCGCGCAAAAAAATCGAAACTCGACTTTGGCATGAGTCACGCGCCCATGTCATCGTTTTCCACTCACATGAGATAGTTTAATTCTTTTGATTAAACTAATAATAATATCTAGATATTTATTTACTTTATCGATCAGTTAACGAAAATTACGCAAATCGTTTACAAAACTGACCCGATATCACCCATACCACACGGTTTTTCTTCCTCTCTTAGCCTTGATATTTTATTTCTTTTCATTATAATAACTTAATATCTTGATATTTAATTCAATTAACTTAATATCTAATTAATTACGGTAATATAATTATTATACCGGGTCAATTCCATAACAACAATTTCAAAACCCAACTCACTATTTTGATCTATTAAACTCACGGCACACACCACCCTTCACTACTCACTAACAACTTTTCATTTTTCAACAAATCAAATAAAGATCAAAATATCACTTTCTTTAAATCGTTCTTCGTGTTCTTCGTCGTTCATCATTTGTTCTTCATCGTTATTGAGCAAAACCTTCATAAAATCTTCGTTTCTTAATTAAATCCATCCTAATTTATATTTCTAGACTCTCCTCTTCGCTCCTCATCTTCACGTATGGTTTAATTTCAATTCCGTCAAAATCGTTTTCCAGACTTTAATTATGGAAAATCATATTTTAAGTTCTAATAATGTTTTCTTGTCATTTCTTATAGGGGAAGATTTTGAAGACGAGTTTGGTGACTCGTATATCTTAGGAGAAGACTAGAAGACGGGTTTCTTAGTTCGTAGTTCTTATTATTTTGGTGCTACTTGATTTTAGCTAGCTAAGGTAACGATTCCGAGTTACTCGACGGATAAATGTTACATAGCTTGGGTTTACTTTAGTTTTTGGTTCATCTTTAGTTTTTGTTCATATGATTATGGTTTTATGATTTTAGTTAGTAACATGATAAGTGGTTGATTTTATTATGTTGTAGGAATTTATGAATATGTTGGTGTCCTTGTTATATTTTTATGATTTCTGCATGATGATGATTGTTGCATGTTGGATGGTTAAATTGGATGTTTAAAAATGGATGTTGTTAATTAAAAACATGTTAGAATTAATTGGGAAGTGTGGTTGTGTGAACCGTGGGAAGTGGCAGTGAACCGGACCCAAAACCAGCCGGTCCAGGCCGGTTCAGGCCCGGTCCAGGCCGGTCTGGGCTGGTCCTTGGTGGGTCCGGGTTTTGGTTGTTGGGTTGTGTCGATGTTTGATTGTTTGGTTGTTGTTTTGACGGGTTTTAATTATGTTAAAGTATGCGGGAAATAATTAGAAACGGTTTTTAGTAAAACCGTTAAAAAGGCCAAAACAGCCCATTTTGCCAAAACAGGCCGTGGGGCCCATCCAGGCCCATGTGGGGTCCGGCCCAACTCAGCCGTGGGTCCCACTTTGGGACTTGTGACGGTTTTTGAGTTATCGTCATTTTTATCGCGTTTTGTAATAATTAGCAAGCGAGAAATATTAATAAGTAAAATATTTATTTAAAAAGGTTTTTCATTAAATTATTATTTCTCACATGTTAGAAATTATAAGACGAGACCGTAGTTTAAGTTAATCTCCTTTAAGTCAAACGGGGTTTTGGGTATAATATAATCTAATTCACATGTTAGAAGTTTTAATAGAATAACATGTAAGGAATATGTTGATTTTATGTCTATGTGATAAAGACTCTGTTTCTAGCCGGTTTGATCCAACGGGTTTGGTCAAACTAAGATCTAGTCAGCCCCGATTGGACTGATGACCCGTCGCGGGACTCGGGTCGGGGATTTGTCTTCAAGTAAGGTGTATTTAATTATGAATTAGCCTTAGTAGATATGAGGCGATATGATATTTGATTATTATTGATATGCAAATAGTCACATGATAGGATGTTTTCCCGTGACTGTTTTATTTTATGGTTGGTGTCGTGTTGACTAAGTACCCATAGAGAATTATGAGAATATGGCGTCTTGACCATTCTAATTCTAAATGAGTAGCTTGGACCACGACATTGATAGGCCCGTACTATCTTTAACGAGCATACGGCGTTTGCCGCTTGATAGCTTTTGTGTCTCGGCTTGGTGGGTTTATATCCAAGTCGGGGCATGGTTGCCTAATCCGTTTTGGGGTTGGAACCAGCTTAAGTACTAGCCATCTCTGCTTAGGGGGTCGCCTAGTAGAGTTTCTCATAGACGGTTATGTCCTGGGACGGGGAACGGAATAGCTGTTGTCGCTAGGTCTGATCAGTCTAGGACTAGGATGTTTTCCTACCTTGTGGTATAGCCTCGAGTTACAGAAGTCGACTATTGACTGTGCTAAGAACTTATGCCTGTTTGTAGAAGGATTGGTCTTTCATGTTTGTATGATTCTATGAGTTCTAGAAGGTGAGATGCAAGCCGGCTAGGATTGATAGAGTTTGGATTACCGATTGTTAACTGATTAACATGATTACGTGTTGATTAGGGTTTGAGTGTATCAGGGCCATGTTACGTGGTAACCGCTGAGCCAGCATACCAGCTTCCCTACCTCTTGTTATATTTTATTATTGGATTCACATGATAGCTTTCATATGCTAGGTTATATGTTAGTTATTTGTTTCATAACATGAAAAGCATATCCTATATGTTTAAGTTTTGTATTTCCCATATACATTGCTTTTATGTTATTCATGTTTAATTAAATTCGACAGTTCGTGGCTGGGAGAACTCGGAGTTACTCCCCACTGACTGTGGCTTCCGTGTTTATATTTAATGCGGTCGAACAGGTGGTGAATGCATATTTGGGGTACATTGACGAGCTAGCGAGCGAAGTATTTACCTTGGACCTATATTCGGTTCTTAGATTGTATATATTATACACTCTTTTATTTATGTATTTATACGGGAGATATGTCTCCCGTCTTGTAGAGTTATTTTGTATAATATTATTTCCGTTTTGTAATGACCCTTTTTATTTATGACACCTTCGTTATGTATTATTATCTTTTATGTATTTAAATAATTTTTTTTTCTTTCCGCAAATTTGAGGGTGTCTCATTCCTACCACCTACTCTTTCGCTGACACATAGCTTTCCATCTCAAGTCCGCATAAGAGAGATTAATTTTAAATAGGTGGGGTCGTAGTTCAAGTCGATTCTTTCAAGGTTGTACAAAGGCATCATATATTCGATAACCTTTTTAGCCCGATTGTTATCTGCGTCCATGGAACTATTACAGCAGTCGCTGAAGATTGGTTTGTCCTTACGGCTGCGCTTGGTGTAAGTGATGGTCACCCAGGAAACCAAACACCTCCGTGAGCAATTGTCTCACATGGAGTGCTCTGTATCAATCTTATTTAGGAGCACCATGTAGTCAAGGATCAAAGGTCAGTGCCCAGGAGGTGGTACCGCCGGCATTACCTCGGGTAGTGGAACACTAATGGTGCCTTTGACCAGATTACCCAATTCAGTCCGCTTTAAACCGTACAGACCACCGCATCGTCCGATCTCCAATTTCCTTGTCATTGAAATGTCCTTAAACCAAATTTCAAACTTATCTACAAGGTCTAGAAATGTTTTTCGCAGCCTTTTCACAAGTGCATTGTGCCCATACCTATTATAAACTACCAAGGCCTAACCTTTCATATTTAATCCATATTTTAAGAAACCCATATCCTATCATCATCTGCATTCCCTGCAAGAGTTCCAGACTACCAACAGCAATGATCACTAACCACCGATGTATCTTGCTTAGTTCGCTCCAATGCTATAATAGGTGGTTGGCACTCCTTTATCTTCATTAATTTTCGCCGGCCGTTACCCTCTAACCTCCCTCACCTTTATCTACCACCACCATCACCTGACCAGAGCTTCGTCATTGTGTCGCTTCCAATTACCGCAACTCCACCGTCGTCAACCTGCGTGTCGCTATACCACCACAATTAATCTTATGTTCTGTCAAAATTGGATATAATGGCTCGAGATCTTACAGTTAGTTTGGTTAAGTTTTTTTAAAATTTCTTTTGTTTTTTGCTCAGATATTAATTAGACAACATTTTTTATTTATTTTTAGAAAAAAACGAGATGTATATTTGTTGAAGAGCATGCAAGGCTAATTAGAATGGGATTTTAGACGGTACGGTTGATACTTGATGGAGATTGCAGATGTGGTGGAGAGGGGATGTTGTTCGGTGGTTGTTCTGTTGTAATCGTGGGAATAAAGTTGGGGTGGTGCTGGGACTGGAAGTATGTCCATTGTTTAATATCTAGGTTCGTTCTCAGCAAAGTAGTCGGCGATAATCTTGTTGGCCGCCCGACAATGGTGTAGTCTTATAGATACAAAAATTAACCTGTGTATCTGACCATACTATTTTGTGTATCTGAATTTACTAATTTGTGTATGTGACTAGTTAGATTTTAAGACGGCTTCTACTAATTCGATAGTATAGTTTCATGAAAACTATCGGTATTGCAATGCAAAAATTCTCATTTGTGACCGACAAAATCCGTCACAAACTTGTAACATGAGATAAAGAGGCAAGTGAGAGAAGGTTGTGAGAATTCACAAGCTTCTGACCGTCACAAACATGACGGGCTGATTGCAATGTGGTCATGTTCAAATTAACGATGACAATCTCGACTGGTGTAATTTTAAACCACTAAAATATCTCGACAATCATATGTATGTAGAAGATGATGAAGAAAGAAACTTTTATTAATTCGTAATATATTAACAATGTGTCGGTACAAACATGATTATGAGCTATACTCTTAAGGAACATTTGTTTAATTTAAATTTAAAGGTAACTTTGTCATTATATACATTAAATTTACATTTAGATACATTAAATATATTGAATAAAAAGTGTACCAAATATTCTCAATTTAGTTACATAAAACGTGGTTCTAGATACATCAATGAGTTATGTCGGATACACAAATCAACGTGTATCAAAAAGCGTTCCTAGAATGTTCAGAGATGTATTATGTGTTCAAAATTTTATATTTGGTGGTCTAATTTTGATCAAAAATTGTTGAGCAACTGTAAAAAGCATCTTGACACTACTTTGACTTTTTGTTCAAGTCTGCAACTAAGAAAGTCAATATTCCTTCCATTTTTTCAATTTTTTTCAATTTTAAAAATCCTTACATAATTTGAAAAAAACTTTATGTAATAGAGATAGGTAGTTTCTAATCGAAACACTACATAATTTTAAGTTTGCGCCATATGATAAAGTGTGAATTTTCTTGACACGGTTACATTTTGTGTAAATTATGTTAGGAAATTCAATAACCCTCTTCTTGTCCTAAATTTAGGATACCCGTTTTCCTCGGTTGATCACTTTAGGTTACTAGATATGTTAGATACATACATCTAGCTAACCAAATATACTTCTTTAAATTGTTAAATACATACATTTAACTAATTAGATTGATACACCTTTTTAACTTACTAGATACATACATTTAGCTTGGTAGAAACAGTCATTTAAGTTACCAGAAACATACATTTAGCTTGCTAGATACACTTCTTTAAGTTACTAGATACATACTGTGTAACAACCCGAAAAGTACCCAATTTTTCTAGTAAAAATGTTTTACGATTACTTTTCAGCAAAGTTAAGTTTTAAAATAGAATTTATTGTTTCGAGTCGTATTTGGAAATTCCGAGTTCGTACTTGGAATTTCTGCGAGATTTCATGAAAATCCCGTTTTAAGTCATCTTTGACTTTTCTTGACTTTTAAGTCGTCTTTGACTTTTCTTGACTTTTTAAAGTCGTCATTGACTTTTCTTGACTTTTAAGTCGTCATTACCTTTTCTTGACTTTTAAGTCATCTTTGACTTTTCTTGACTTTTAAGTCGACTTTGACTTTCGTTGACTTTTTCCGACTCGCCTTGTAATTTTGAAGACCGAAATTTTATTTAAAAAAATAATATTTTTAATTTATTTTTATTCAGATTTATTGGGATTTATGAAAATTTAATATAATTATTTTGAATTATTTGGAATTAAAGAATAACTTTTACGGTTTTAACCCGAACGTCATTTAACTATTCCCGAGTCATCTAAAATCCCGAAACAAACCCGAAACCCGACTTTGGCATGAGTCACACGCCCATGTCATCTTTTTCCACTCACTTTAGGATATTTTCTTTCTTTTTATTTAAACTAATAATAATATCTTAGATATTTATAACTTTATCGATCCGTCAACGAAAATTACGCAAATCGTTTACAAAACAGACCCGATTCTTCTAACATCACACGGCTCCCTCTCCTCTAATAGGACTAGATATTTTCTTTATTTTTCCTTACAATAACATAATATCTAGATATTTGATTTAATTAAC